>JADDOH010010377.1:0-76690 GCA_016648135.1 Agrypnia vestita
AATCAGAAATTTTAATGGTGTCTCTTAAGTAATGGTGTTGCTTACCTCAGAACAGGTAATTTATGTACCTAGCAAGGTAGGTAACGATAAAAGCCTGCACAAAAAAAAAAACTGTATATTGTACTTATTACTATCTTATTCATAAACGTTTTTACTATCTTATTCTTACCATTAATCATGTTTGATGCAAGCTGTTATAAAAAAAAGTTATCTAGCTAATAAACGCCGATTTATCGGCACTGAAACTGAATTGATAAATCGTTAATTTATTTCTTACAGTTTTCATTCATTCCTCCCTAGCCACGACACGTGACAATATTAATAGTTTTGTACAAACGAAGTTCAGTTTTTTAATTTTTTTTATGAGATTGACTAAAAGTTTATATTTTTCTACGCAGCTCATCTTATTCAAGTTAATTGATAGTTAAAATTTGCATTTTCATCGCCCTCCTTTCCCGATATAAAAAAATGAAATTCCTGCAGTATGTTAATTTAACTTGCAGATATATCAGCTTAACTTACAGATTGTAATTAAATAATCCTCCCGGCCCTAGGGGCCCCCATCAAATCCCAAGCTTGTGGTAATGTACCCGGTAATGAAAAGGGTGGGCCCTTTCTGTGGCCCTAGCGGTATAGTGAAGTAGGTACTAACCTCTCCCCCAAAACCAGTAGAAATTTGGAAATTAACTCTTTTCGAGGACAGAAAAGCATCACGATTCTATGTATGATTTTTTGTGGACATCACTAATTTAAAAAGTCAGATTAGGTATTTTTTACAATATTTTCCATCATTATTTTGTTCTTCATTTTAATAAAAATATTCTCTGAAAATACATTAAAATATTGATGTACCTACCTACTTACCTACGTAAAGCGTTATTTCATACGAAGAAAATATTGTCATCGTCGTAAAATGTCCGACGTCAGTAAAATATTTAAGGCTTTTTTATTATTTGATGCCATAGATGTCATTTAATATTTTTATTCTAGAAGGCCTGCCTAAACCCTGTTCCTATACCTTCCCATAAAATTCCGGTCTCGACAATGTGTTTCTTCGAATCGAACCCGAATGTAAAAACGTTTGATGTTGAAGGTAGACACTTTGGATTCCATATCGAGATTATTCATATTTACATCATTAATATTCATCGAATACTACCTTAATAATTATATTAATTACCATGATACCGTGTATCGGATTAATTATTAAGCTCTTCAATAATGCTATTAGCTATGATTATAATATTCCTATTGGAAACTACACATAATACCTATTAGATATTAATTCAAGTTGTTATATCTTTGATGTTTATGGCACAGTAAGATTTCTTACCAAAATGAAAATGAGTTATAAGATACATTTTATCAAAGCGACTACCCGTTCCAACTAATTATTTTTGGTATTACAATTATTATTAAATCAAAATGTAATAGAAATCATAAGAATCTCTCAGCCTTCAAAGATTCTCCGCGAAATGTAGGCACTTAATAAATAATTTATGTCGTATGTTTTTAGAGGATCGTTTCCGACATCTTGTGAAGCGGTTTTACATATTAAGGCCCGGTTGTTTCAAGTTAGATCAAAGTAAGCGTTTGTTTAAAGCATAGACTTTTGCGTTCTCCACCAATCAGGCGATTCGTTTTCGTAAATATCTATGCTTTAAACGAACGCTTACTTTAATCCAACTTGAAACAACCGGCCCTTAGTTTTCCAATTGGTGTGTTTTATATAATATGTTGGCTATTGATCAGCACGAATTTCCTATAAATTAGAGGCTATATTTCATATAAAATATCAAATTCAGTATATTGTATTATTAATTAATAATTCTCGATGACTGCATTAAGTTTTTTTCGGATATCAATGCAGCGATATCCGAAAAAACTTAATACAGTCATCAAAAATTATTAATTAATAATACAATGTACTGAATTTGATACTTTATAGGAAATATATCCTTTAATTTATTGGAGATTCGTGCTGACCAAATATTACTTTTTAAGTTACTGCAGAGACATATTTAGCATTCCATTTAAATGAACCCGACAGATCGTTCCCTTCCGTGTTCCCAGGAGTAGAACAACTTGTGAACAATGTTAGAAAAACTCCTTAATATACCCCAAATCATATAACGACTATTCTATTACTGATATCGATTTATTTATCATTAATAGTATTGTAATTATTAGCCATAAACCCATGAAAAATGGCGGCACATAATAATAACAGGATTTTGAAGCTGAAAATTCAAAAATAGAATACCATTTGATTTTTTAAATTGATTTTATTCGATTAAACCTAAAACTAATTTTAGATAAACTTACAAACTAATTTCATCGACATAAAACCTAAAGTACCTATATGTAGTTACAGCAGCAACTCTTTAATGACGACATTTTTGATCAAAGTTCGCTGTTGATCATCAGTGTTGTTGTTGTAATTCCAGCAAGTTACGGACGGATGGACGAACGAACGGACGGACGTACATTCGAAATTATGAGACTTAATTCGTTATTTATTTTTCTCTTTTTTTGCTACTCAAGTTTTTCATTTGATTCGTATAATTTTATAAATTCTCTTCTTTATGTGTATAAGAAATAAGTGAATTAATAATAAACTTCACTTCATTATAAATTTCTCTGAACTAAATTAAGTACTTCATTTCTTAACCCATGTTCCGACCTCCTTCTCTCTTTTTGCATCCAATTCTACTCCCATATTTTGCCGCATTCTGAACTAAGCAATATTGTTATTTCTGTATCTAGACAGTTATTGTATGCCATTGCAATACCACCAATTTTGACGTTTTAATTTTAATAGGTTTGAAATTAAAGAAGAACTAACGTGCTCCTCTAAAACAACATCTATTTTGAAAATAAATTTTGGTCTCCTAAGTAAAAAAAGACAGCACAAAAACAGAATCCGGTGTAAGTACATTTTTTATTATTTCTTGCCTTACGTCGTAAAAATTAAACTGTTAAAATCCTTTAGCGAATAAATTAATCCTACTCCCTAATCGTTAAACGAAAATCATTCTGAATAAAATGGTGTTATATTGTGCAGACGAGGGTATTGGAAATAGTCGACTGAATTGGAGTTGCAAGTCAGATTTCATAGCCCTTCAGAGAACCTCTCAAAGTCGGGAAACTAGTTCGGCACTCTTATTAATCTCTTTAATTACACTTATACGCGACAATCTGCGAGAGCCCAGGACCGGGAGAGAGGCTGAGAGGCTGGGCGCTGGACCGGGTCATAAAATTAATTTGTATAAATTATCGCCCCGTTCGGCACATTTCTCGAGGACCTGCAGGCTTTAAATTTTCCGAAAGGGTTGAAATCTCTAATGAGATTTCTTCTCACTATACTTTAACGCCTTTCGAAATTCTGAAATGAACATTGCAAGGTAGATTTGCCAGCGTTATGCGAAATTTTAATTAATGTTTATTTATTATTAATATTTTTAAAATTAAAAGCATTAACTTTGTGGTCAGACATTTTAACAAAATGTTATTTATGTTAATATATAACCATTTAATTTTTTTTTGTTTACCGGTTTCGAGTTAACCCGTCTCTTCGTCAGGACAACCACTATATAAGCATGTAAATAACACTACACACCAAACCAAAGTAATTATTTACATACTAACATCTTCACAAAATACTCTTCATATGCGTGTTACTCTGACTAGTGCGTGTTGGCCTTGAGTTAGAGTAACACGCATGTGAGGACTATTTTGTGAAGGTGTTGGTGTGCAAATAATACTGTGGTGTGGTGTGTAGTGTTATATACATACTAGTGTAGTGGTTGTCCTGACAACGAGACAGGTTACGTTTCGAAACCCATAGACAAAAAGTAATTTTTAGTGGTAAGCATAGGTAATGCTTATTTATTTATCTATATAATCAATAAAATTTAATACAATTAATGAAAATATACATTGTTTTCACCACTTGTATATTGAAAATATCAACATGTTTCCGGGTCAATGGTCCCTTCGTCAGGATACAATTTATACTAACTATATTTAATGTACCTATTGTCCGTCTATTTAATATACAATCCTACACCCCGTAACCGACCTAGGCCAATTTCGCATTCTCCCTCCCTCGGGTCTCACAACTTCTCTGACATAAATGTAAATTTTCTGGTTTGTGTCCTATGGGGTATCCCGTGTTTTTACGACCTTTCTGGCGGACTCTAAATGTCCTTAGGTGTTCGTGGCCGTTCAGGATAAATCGCGGCGCTGCAGGATAAATCAAATCGACGATCCGCACAGTCCAACATCCGTTAGTAGATACATAACCACTACATCAAGATACACATACACACCCTGCTTTCTACATGGTACTGCAATCCAGTACTTAACCTAACACAAACTTAGATACACCCTGACTTCGGTACGGTATTGCTAGGCAGTACTTAACCTACACTTCAGCACACACCCATCATATCAGCCCTGATGATGGACCCTGCAATTGAATCCGAAACGTCAGCCAGAGAGGTCACATATACACGGCAGAATATCCCAGAAAACTATACACAGAAGTTTCTGGCCGATGTTTCGGATTTCATTGCAGGGTCCATCAGTCCTGATGCATTGGGATCTGAAACGTCGGCCAGGAAGGCAGTAACAACACGGCGTAATACCCCAGAAGACACAATGTAGAAGATTCTGGATGACCGTGAAAACCTAAGAACATGCTTAAATGTAAATTGATATTATATTGATTGCCATCCAGTCCAAATTTTACTCATTTACACTCTAGGGCTGTGAGCAAAATTTAGTCATACCACTCCTCATATTTCTCCTGCCTAGACCAAATTTTACGCATATCATTACTCTTTAGGATCCGCGCCAGATAAAGGCAACACCTTCTTCCATTCCTTAATCTCTTATTTTAAACTAAGTCCGAAACGTTGTAAGTAAAATAACGAGATGGTAGAATCGGAAGGAATTACGCACTATTGAAATCTCTGGAACATTTCATATTACTCTGGAATCGACTGTAACGTTCTTGTAAACACTGAAAATGTCGAAGGAATACTAAAAATGGGTATAACGGTCTCAAACATTCGAAAACCAACCCGCTTTGTATAAAAAGGCGAAAGCGAGCGCACCCGAGACATTTGTTATTTGACGTTTGACAAGTGCGACAGACAGCGGTAAAAAACAGGAAACCGTAGTCACAAAGCTATGTGGCCAGTGCGTGTATAAATGAATGACAGGTATTCGGGCGCGTACTTACTTACGAAATTGAGTGGAATATTTTCGATAGTGATTGATGTGATAGAAACAGCGTAATAAAATAAACTAATCACTCGTCTGTAAAACAGCTGTTCTACAGACGAATGATCAGAGACAATAAGTGCCAAATAAGAAATTGGATAATAAGTTCGTGAAATATTCTAGAAATATTCTAAGAACAGTGCTCTAGTTAAGCTGGTATGGAGTAATTTTGGTGAAAAATAAAAACTGTATTTAACTTGTTGCGCTTCATTTGTCTCCACAGTCGTGTTCCGTGAAAATATCATTGACAGCGAGACGTACAAAAGTCTGCAAGAATTACACATCGATGAAATAATTTCAACCACTCAATCTTGAATTTGCATAAACGAACCTTTAATTTTTTCGAACATCGTGCGAGAACACTACGTTGATATTGCATCAGCGGCGAAGGCCCCGATGATCAATGATGCCGGCCAGAGGCGCGTGACAAGTGGCGGTACTCAGTACCAAAAGATTTGAACTTGTAATTGTCACAATTGTACGACAGACCGAGAAACTTACCACTTTACTACCGAAGAGGAAGAAAACTTATAATATGTATCACTTATAGTTTTTCTCTTGTTTTCTATCGTTTACATTTATTTGGTCTTAAATAGGTATCTCTTTATTATTTTTGGTTTATTATATTAATTTATGATTTACTTGGTTATTTCTTTCTATTTTTATGTAATTTATTATAATAAGTATACGTGTTTATTTTTATTTTCATATATTTATGGCATTTCACTCCATAAATACATAAAACAACCAATCTAGGTCACGACACACGCGCGGACAGGAGCACTGATGCCTCGACAAAACGGAGGGCATACACACTCACAAACACAGCGAGTCTGCTGCGCAGACATGCATGCAACAAACGCGGATCAACAGCCGAGAACCATCAGCGATCAGCCAACACGAGTATCAGCGGACTTTAAGAGAGTTCTTTGTTCCCAAAACATATAAAAATAGCCAACGCACTGTACGTGCATGTCAGCCTCTCCACTACCCCCGGCGTAAGTCGGAGGCCCTGTTCCATCGAGTCTTTATCATTATCTTTATTATGTATAACTTGTTATTGTTTTATCGACTAAATAAATTCATCTAACATTCCACGACTTTGGAGAATTCCCGTTACATAACTAGTGGTGACTTTAAAGCAACCTTTTCTCCTTATTCATCGATCACTACAAAACATGGGTGAGCCCTTCTTTACCACATCTGGGAACTACAGACGAGAGAAGAGAACACACGCACCCACACATATTTAACAATTTGTATATATGTATTTTTTATATTTTATATGTATCTATTTTAAATTAAATAAAGACATCTTCCAATGGCGGGGACAGTAAATGGTTTTGTTCTTGCGGCAGCCCCGCCTCGCAACGGTTTATACGAATTGCGCAGGGTAGCGCGGTCTTCGTGTTAGTTGAAAAAAAGTCAACCTGGAGACGATTGAGTAAGACCGATATGAAAGCTTTTGCTCTTAGAACAGTCCTGGGTACCATTGACTGTCACAATTGTACAAGTATATACCTACTACAGAAATCGGCATAGACACAAAGCTGAGAGCTTTCTACGGAGAATCTCTTGGGTGCATATTTCTGTTCCTTAGCCGTTATCTCGGAGTGAAAATCTCACAATACATAACGATAAGTATCTGTTATTTATTGTCTTTTAAACAATGTAAATGATTTACAATAAGTACATAATCTCGTGACACATTATACCATATAGGCGAAAAAGATAGAGAAAAGGGTCAGATTACTTATATCTTCGTTTCTTTACATAATATTACGTCTATTCAGTCAGTGAACGAACTTAATTGCCGGCGTATCCCCAATTGTTTTTTGTTCTTCTTTTTCAATAAAAGAAAAAATCCTAATTTCGTCATTATATTTCCTCCTCATATACGTTACTCGACGTTAATATTGAATTGAATTTTTATTTTATTTTTCAACTGTTATTAAGAGAGGTACTTTTTTAATATTAAGTGTTGACAAAAGAGATGTCCTTTTTTCAAATTAAGAGGATATAAAATAATTAAAACAAAATAATTTTTAAAAATAAATTCAAATTAAGTCAACATAATGTATTTATTATTATGTTTTACTTCTTGCCAACGTTCTAAAATTTTTCGATGCCTAAGCGGTAAAAAAATATCTGGCATCGATACGAAGAATTCGTCATTCGAACAAAATAATGTGTCGAAAGTGGTCGAAAGTGAAAGCGAAAGTTTAAATACTTGAAATTATATTTTGAAAGCTTGCAATTAAATGAAATAATAAATGTAAAGCAAAAGCAAACACAATACTTTGTAAAGCAGTAAATTTCTTTCAAATGAAGTACAAATTCCAACAAATGAAATTCCTTCATACACACTCTCATAATTTGTTCTGTTATGGCCCGTATCCACGAAAGAGATTTTTGGGAAATTTTTCACTTCAGATAATCTCTGGTTTGCGTATTTTGATCCATTGAGATCTTTTGGAGACGACCATCGACTTTCGTGGTTCTTAATAAACACTATGTCTCAGATATTCGTGGTTTTGCGCCTCGTTTCATGTCTGTGGTTGTCAAACGTCAAATGTCAGTCCATTCACTATTTGTGTTTGTCACTTGTGTGAATTCGAATCTCTACAGCAATATTCAAAACAGAATATATTTTTGGTTGGTAATTTAAGTTTAACTTGAATTTTCGGCTCTTTCTTGGCTTAACCTCTTTGAGATTTATCTAAGATAAATAGATAAATAAATTAGGAAGCCCTTAGGCTGCGCACATGGGTACGTACCTACTATTTTGCATTTCTTTATACTATGATATTTCTTTTTACATTTATTTATTTACTATAGTAAAGCTCCGTAAAATTTTTTACGTTGGCCATTTAGTGAGAGGCGAAAAGTACTCCATTCTTCAGCTCTTCATGAAGAGGAAGATTGAGGGTCGCAGAGGGGTCGGAAGGAGGCGGCATTCCTGGCTTCGAAACATCCGGGAGTGGACCGGGATAAGAAGCGTGGAAGAGCTGTTCCGCCCTGCCCTGGACAGGGAAACTTTCTCCCAGATGATCGCCGACGCCGACCCCGACAGGATACATGAAGAAGAAGATGATAAGAATTTATTATTATAATATTTGTTGGAAATGGATTTTACTAGTAAAAAAGTTTTTTTATCATAAAAATTTAAATATTCTTTTTTACATTAATTTCAATGTTTTCTAAATATTTAGATATGGAATCCAAATCTTGAAAAAAAAAATTTTTAGTCGGAACAAATTACCAAAACATTTACTTTCCTTATTTTACAGTAGTAATTTAAGAGAGCAAAGATCGGAAGGCTCTCTTCCGTCGTTGGTCGAGACTTTTCCTCAATTTCTCTATTAAATTTCTCCCATTAACCATCACCCACCCGTCAACCCCACTTTCTTTAGATCATTTGACACTGGGCCAGTGTTTTTCTTTGTCATCGGTCTTTCAATTTTAATACAAAAAATCCTGTTTGGACGAACGCGTCAATGTTATGCCGTATTGAGGAGAGTTTTGATTCCGTAGAACATTAATTTTCTGTAAGTTTTGCATGGCACTTAAAGGATGTTCTGGGTACTGATATCCGCTGAAAACATTGTAATAAACAAAATAATTAAGAATATTCTCACGTTTTCACGATCCTTTATAGTCTCAAAGCCAGCGACCGCCATAATTATGTTATAGTATCAAATCTGAAATATTTTCTGAAGATGTACACTAAAACAGATAAGAAGGATTGAATATTATGACATTTGACACTCATACATACATTGTACACTCACAATAATCATTGCCAGACGCTTTTCGCGGATCATTTCTTCCGCCACACTCTATGAAGCTCTATAAATAATCATGTCATTTACGTTATAGTAAAAAATCTGAATTTTATATATTCTATTCGGGCCACTATTTAACAATTTTACCCGATATCTTATATTTTAATGTTTTAGTTACACGTTTTATTGTGACCGTATAACCTGTGATCTGCCAAAATACCCCGAAATTTAATGTCATAATATCCAAACCTTCATACCTACTATGGTGTAGGTACATATACAGAAAATATTTTAGGTTTGATACTATAACTTTATCAGAATCGTCTGATGCCATCAGCTTTGTCCCTGAAAATTCGTTTTCGTAAATAATATTTATGATAAATTATTGATTTTATACCAATCAAGTAATCTACCTCCATGCAGTTTTCCGCGGGTTAGGCAAAGAGAATGGAGGGACATGTTTGTGTGTCCTGATACTCAACCCTTGCTTCATCCACATTCATATACCGTCGAATGCCTGCCTGTCGTTGTTGAGACTTCTAAAAGGACCATCTTTCAGTATCTAGTTAACCTGTTTATGCCACGTCTTCTGCAGCAGCCCTCTATTTCAGTCGTATACAGCACTTTCGTCGAAAGTATATCTTTCTTACCAACCAAATCACGTAAGCGATCCTTTTTTAATTATATTCGCCACGCAAGATCCGCCATAAACTTTACCCTAATTTATTAATTCTTTAATCTTTACTGTTAAAAATGTGACATGGGCAGCTTTGATGTATGACAATAAAATAAACTGCAATGTATGACATATAAATTGAAAACTATAAAATTACATGACTATGTTGCGTATGTTTTTGTGGTTCGGTTAAAATATTTAATAACTAAAATAAAATCCTCCACGGTGTACCTTAGCCTTTCACATAATAAATAGGCGGAGATACTTACCACTTTATTATCAAGAAACACAAATAAGTTTGTTAATAAAAATTGCATTTTTAAAATATCTTTAACTTTTATCGGCTTGTTACCATATCGGCTTGATACCAAGAAGCATGACTTTTATTTAAACATATATTTGGAAAAAGAAACCGAAATTAAAGGAATATACCTGTTATATCTCTTATGTCGGTTTTTTCTTCAAAATGCTTAGGAAAAGTGATGCTTCTTGTTCTCACTGCAGGCCCCAGCTTGATACTAATTTGAAAAGAAAAAGAAAAGCATACATATTTATATGCATCAGTAGGTAAATATAATAACACAACATTATTTTTTCATTGTTGTCTTCTAAATTTTGTTAACTCATAATTAACTGCGTTACACAAATTATATTGCAATTTTTTATTTTGGTCCTAAAACATTGAGGTTGTCAACAGACCATTAATGACCGTTACAGATAGTCCTTTGAGATATTAAGGTATAATATTAATATATATTTAAAAAAATATATTAAGTTAACATTTAATACACTTAACATTGATAAGTAGAATTTTAGATAATGTGGAAAATATAATTTCTTTATACTGTAAATCAAAAAATAAATTAAAAAGTGTAAAATTTTTTTTTAATTCTTTTCCTGTGTGAACCAAGCAAGGAAAATTTTAATATTTAATTAAATAAAAAAAATCTCATAAGTGCGCCAGTAAATAAACGAAATGAAATACACTTAGAAAGCAGCATCTTTCATCTATCCAATGATGCATATATCGTTGATGTAGGTCTTATAGATTTTGTGCAGAAAGCATTTGAAATGTTAAATTTTTTCGTAATATCGAAAATTTGTAAGAACCCCACAATCCAGACTCGGGAAAGATAAATTTCGACATAATATCAGAATAAAGATAATTAAATTTAAACAAAGATAATTAATTAAATTAAAAACGTTTTCTTCGTTTTGACTCGTTTCGTCCCTTAATAAACTTTCGTGTTCCAATAGTTCCTCGCCTCGTCAATCAGTGCCATCCAACTCATTATGAGCTCTCTAATGCACTGGACTGGTGAACATGGTACACTGGGATATGGATCGCCTCCTAAATGGCTCAACCAGTTACGTCCCGGGAACAGGGAACTGAGGCGTTTAAGGGGCGGAAAATCGGAGGCGGAATATAAAAATTAGATTTAATAAATATAATAAAATAACTGACAAATATAAAAAAGCGAACAAAATCTAAAAAGAAAGACGTGTGTTAAGTGTTAATTTTTCGAGTTCGTGCGAAAACAATCGAACAAAAAATGTTTTAGAAAAATATCAATGCATGTCCCATAAAATTGTTATAAAAATTCGGAAAACGAGGCAAACTTGCTATTACTTGTAGTATAATACTTTTATATATTTTATAACATGACATATATTATCTCATTTGTTGCATATTTTATTTCCATTGGATGTCTGTTACACAATTTAGTAAAGTAATATTTAAGGATCTTTGCCCAAGCTTAGTGCTTGTAGTCAGTATAAAGTTATTTTTATTTTAACTGTGTCGCATGGGCTTTAGGCTTCTGTGTGTTTTGATAATTATTGAATTTTTTATAGTGGTGGATATATCAAATTTTGGCATATATTTGCCAGATTATCGGAACATCGAATTCTTTGCATATTTATTTTTGGCTTTTTGTTTTGAGTTTTGCTTTTACATATTATACTGTCACAAATGATTTTCCAGGATTGTAAAAAAATATATTTATTTGATAGAATATATTTATCTGTGTTTTAAAATGTAAAAAAAATGCATTTTTTAACCAAGAAAAAATTCACCGCTCATAAAACAGTAGAATTTCGAAGATAGCATTTACATGATAATTATCTTCAAAACGCATCCACAAAAACAATCAAGACCCGATGATTGTGGGCGAATTTGTATCATAAAAAATAGACGAAAGGGTGGTATTTTAAAATTTGCTAAAGGCTGACACATTTTCCCCTACGTCACTGGACTGCACATTCACACCACGAACTCGCCCCACTCCCAATTTTTCTCTCTTTTCTCAGTCATCTACTGACTCCCTCTACATGTTGACCCTCACTGTCCTCACACACTTACACAGTGGCGCTACTTTTAAGGAGCTTTTTCTCTACTTGGCTATTTGTTCATTTATGGCTGTGGGCAGGATATCTGGTGCAACTAGCAGCAGTAGCGGCTCGTGCTAAATATACGTTGGAGTGTTCTCGTACGATTTGGTTAGCTTCTGATAATGTGTAAATTAATATCTGGCAACGATTAACTGCAACTTTTCAATGTTATATATTGATAACATTTGTTTGAAAAAAATTGCTTGAATCACTCCATTTAATAAAAATCATTAAAACTCTGCATACTATTTGAATAATTTTAATTATAGTACCTAATATGTTATTACCAAAAATATTGTAAATTTGACTTAAGAACCAAAATATGTCTTTGAAGATTTTAATTTTAATTCATTATTTACAACAGATTATGAAGAACACTGAAAAATAACAATACACGAATGAGACTGCCATTCTGAAAAAAGTTCAAATATTTTGAAATAAAATGCCAAAAAAATAAAAAATCGGAAAAAATATCCGATAAATAAAGCATAGAAAGTATGTGTTATATTATCTTAATTCTCGATAAGTTGTTAATAATCGTTTTTTTAAAGTTAATTGCTTTTATATAAACACGGTGTTAAAAGAGTATATCAACACGGTGTCTCATAGCTAGCAGAAAATATTGTACTTGTATTAAAGCAAATGAATTTTTAATATTCAATATAAGTTACTGTAGTGGTACCTACCCGAAAAATTAACATAAAATAAGTCGGAAATATTGAAAAAAATTAAAACTTTGATGTTGCTTATCTCCTCTCAAAGTGTAAAGAATATTTTCTATTCAAAACTGCATGAAGAAGACTCCCCCGAAGTTTTTTCTCCTAGCTTTGTGAAACCCTGTGCAAATTTGTATATTACAAATCAAACAAAACACTATTTCTAGTTTAATAATAATAATAGTTTCACACGTAGGTGCACAACAATTACGATAATTCACGGTCACGAATATAAAAACACAGTCCAAAATAAATATTCACAAAAATTGACAAGTTACGTGTATCCATTAATCATTCGTACCGTTCAAAATACTCTTGAATATTATTTCTAGTAGGGCGCGATATTTTAATGTTCTCCGTAAACAAACGACATTTGCCCAATAATTGATTAATGACTTCATTCGTGCATGTTTCCCGACGGTGAAAAATATTTTCCCGATGCCATGACACGTTTTTCTTTAAATATTGTCCTTCTGATTGAAAAACCATGTCGGCCGCGATGGCGTGCCGCGGCGCGCGGAAAACTTTTCCCGCGTATATCAATCATTTAAATTTCGAATCATCGCCATCGGGTCACGGCTTGGCTTATGGGGTAGGTGGAGGCTTCGCGGATCCCCCCGACGCTGGCTAACCAGAAACCCTCTGCGACTTGTCGGGACCCCATAAATCACCCCGTCCCCGCTTTGTGGACAGTGGTACATAATGTTAAAAGCACTTTTCTTTATTTGATGGTCGAAATCGTTTTTTAATTCCTCTAATATTGTACACATCGTCACGATTGCGACAACGCTGCTTAGAAAAATAATCACGAAACACATTTGACGGTTTCAAAAATACTTTAGTGAAGCTATTATCAGGTCGTTCATGATCTCAGTATTCTTGTCAGTAAGTAGATATCATCGTTAGAAATCCATTGACAATGGGCCAATCGCTTACAACCTTTTTGAAGACTAAAATCTAGGCCATTTGAATTGCAACTGATAATATAATTATCTAATTTATAAATAATTAATTTAAAAAAATCGTGGTACTCGACTGGGAAAAGTAATATTATGAAGGATAAAAAGATAAATGAAAATAAGATTCATTAATCAAGATATATTATAGAGACATCAATAATATATCTTGATTCGAATATTTTTATAGGAAACTAGGTATACTTTTTTTTGGGTGCTCATAGGTGTTCATTTATCCTATGAACACTAAAAAAAGACTTCCATACCTATTTTCCCATAAAAAAATATAATTTCGTCTCTTTGAGACATCTACATATAATATATCTTGATTAATGATGTCCCCCTGGGATACAATCCAGTACTGTGTTCTTGAAAAATTTGGAAACACTAAAAATATTCAAAGATGTATTAGCTGGCGGTTAAATTTTGATGATTACATTTTCATTTATTTTTGAGATCTTTAAAAATCATATTTCTAAGGATTTTCGCGCCACTTAATAGAAAATAATCTTCATTATTAATAAGGTACTCTTTCTATTTGGTTTTATTGTTATTATTCTATTCTGTCTTGATTTGACTTTAATATTTTATGTTATGCCGTGGATCTCTGTAGTTGGTTTACTAACTATGCAATACACTTTATCATTATAATAAATTGTACTCTTGAGATTCCTAAAATAAAAAAAATAAAAAAATACTTTTGACATAAAAAAAATAGGTTTATATAAAATACTTTTCATGAATAATTTTAATCAGAATCTTTGAAAATAAGTGAAGCATTACAATAAGTAATCGCAATTTGATTTGGTATAGGTAGGTACTGGTTATGACTCTCGCCTAGTTATCCTCCATTCTCCGCCAAACTCCATTCTAAGACATCAGCAAGTTTGTTATATTTTTATAGCACAAGCGTTTAGCTTAGTTTAAAAATAGTAAGGATATTGATGTGATACGTATTCCGTGTTCGCATATTTATTTTTTATATATAAAAAATATATTGCAGTTAATATTATAATTTTTACAGTATAAACTATTCATTTCAATTTTTGAATTTTTTAAAATAACAATATGTATAAAATCATTTTCAAACAAAAAATGTATTTATAGGTCGACCACAATCAAAAGACCATTCCCTAGCTTTGTCCGGTAAGAAAAAAGCGGGGAAAAGTTGCCTGGTAAACCCGTAAAAAATCGTTAAACTAAAAACGTTACTCACTTACTAGAAAAACTTCTTTTGTGTTCATTTTTTGCATCGTAACAACACACATATTTTTTGCGCACATTCTTTTGAATGCGGTATAGCTATAGTTATAATTTCTTCAAAAAATAGAACATAAAACACATGAATTTCAGTTGATTTTTTTACAACTGAAACATTTTTTATAATAGGTAAAGTTATATTACCCAATATGTACGGTCTGTAATGCTAGATTCATTAAATGAAACGTACCAAAGAAACACAATACAACTTAACTTCATTATTCTGATTTTCTTTTTATCCGAATGAATATAATACGGGATAAAATCTAAAAAAAAACAACGAAGACAGTAAAAAATAAAGCGGATTTCGACTGAGCAAACAGTTTGGTATTATTATATCGTTATTGTAAAATATTATTATAATTTCTCTCCTTATGAGGATAAAGTAGGCTCAACTATAATCATGATTAAAGCCCTATTTATAAATTTTATTACGTTTATTTTTAGTTTTATTACTTTTAATATCCTCTTTGTATAATATAAATACTCGTATAAATATTCGTATACATCTGTAAATGTAGACGTAGTTATGTATGTAAATAAATATTTTAATAACTGTCTAAAGTGTGAAGGTATCCCAATAAAAACGTACAAATGATTAATTAAGAAAGTCACTCAGATTCACTGGCTTGAAAGACAGACAAGTCAATCACTTGTACCAATAAAAGGATGTACTTAAGACGTGTAGCCTGAGATTTACGAGTCTGTGCAATTCTATCGTACTGTAACGAGGCTAAAATAATTACGCACTCCTGTCACTGGTCACAACACTATTGAAGAATCGAGAACGGTCTACAGTGTTCTATGGCTTTCGGGAGGCATCTGAAACATTCGAGAAACTTCTATAAAAACCTAGAAGCCACAAGAATTTTCACCTAAACACTGGAAAAGTCTAGGATGTTTGATAGCTCGATACTCGTATATAAATACAGGGCCAGGCCACGTGCGAGTTGTTGTTGTTTAGCGCGTTTGACAGTAAAAAAAGCGAAGTCAGCCGCGGGCCACGAGGCTAGGTTGGCCAATAGTGCGATAACTCAGGCGAATATTCTAGTGAAGTTCCTACTTAAGTAGCGAAATAAACCGCAGCAAATAATTTGTGTGCTGGTTGGAATGTTCTAGTGAATGTTAAATAAAGTATTAAAGCTATAATAAAAGGTCTTTCTACAAGTGATAAATTACGAAATAGTGTAATTTGTAGAACATTGTTATGTTTAATAGTATTAAGTGACTTTGTAAATTAAATAATAAATTAATCAGTAATTAATAAATTGCTGATAAATTTCCAGCGTTTTTATTCATTCCTCCCGTAGCTACGACACGTGACAGAACACTGAAAAATCAACGTACTACGACATCCTGGAAGTAAGAGAACTTCCTCGTTTAGAAACCATTGAAAATGCTATGGTCAAGCATTTAAATCTCTTTTCTAGGCAGCTGCAAATATTTAAATCGAATAGCCTATTAAAAAGTTGTGCGTGTGTGTATGATAATCTTTCAAATAATAGTATATGACGCTATTAAAAAATCCATACATTTCTTATACGCAAATATAACCTATAGGAAAGGGGTCTGATCACCCCAACCTTGGCCTTTTAAAATAATTCTATGAAGATTTTTTGTTGATTTACATGTATTTTGCATGTATTTTATGCTAGTCTACAGGCACTTTAAAATTTATTATTATTCAGAGATGCAATGAAACATAAATCTGCATCTGCAAAAACTGCATAAAAATACAAATCTAATAAACGCTACAATCGTAGGGTTTTATTTTGGGAAAAAAAGGACTACAAAAATAATAAGGGCCTCATTAGTGGCTAGTCAGCGTCAGTATTATTTTTGTGATTCCAGTATAATTCCAACGAATTACGGATAGGCAGACATTCTAAATTAGGATAGTTGAGTGTTGGGCCATTTGGCGAGAAACGTGAGTCGGACACTTTTGTATTTAATCATTTGTGGAGCGACGTAGCGAGGATGCATCAGCGTCAAGCGAGGATGCTTTAGCATTAAAATAATGCAAATTTGGGTGGCTAAAGTGTAGGGCCAATATGGGAGCTATTGCTCATAAAATGGCTCTGGGTATGCAGTGGGTCCCTCTTTTTTATTTGTGGAACTTCACTTTTTCTGTGTAGTTTCCAGGGAGATTCTGCCGTGTAATGCCGTAATCACTAGCTTTCGTAACGGATCCCGTCACAATCTCATTGCTGGACTGATGTCTTATGTATTGACTTGTATCACTTTAGACTTTTCCTTTTTTCTAAAGGAAAAGTCTAAAGCCCATTCGCAAGAGTATTGAAGGGTATGTATTAAACAACACGTTTAATATAATACAGTATTTCAAAAACACGCCTCATTTTTGCTTCCAGTATTTATCCAGTAAGTAAGTCCAGATGACACTTCTACGAAAATACAAAAATATTGCGCTTTTGTTCACAAGTCGTCTAAAATTTATAAGGACATCTCCGATATCTTCTTTCTTCTTATTGAAAATGTTTGCAGTGGAATATGAAAGAAACTCTGTTTGATGAATTTTATGGGTCATTCTCTTGGTCAGTCAGTCCATGACACATGACTGTAATCTTATCTTTTTTATATTTTTTTATCCGTGGACACATATCCTAAAAACAAAGCTGCACACAATTCAATTTTGTATTGATATTAATATAATTTTTTGAATGGTGTTTATCTCAAAAGGAATATTTTAATCTCCGCTTATTATCTTTATTTTTCTTTTATTTATTTATTCGTACACATACGGTGCGCAGTAGCATAAGTAATAAAGATAAAACAGAGAGCTTACATGTAAGTATAGAAAATATTGTAATAACATAACAGAACAATTATAAATAATAAATTAGACAAAATTCATCTTAAAAAATTATTTTATAGAATAATTTATATCTAAAAACTATCTTGTCAATAATAATAGGACATTTTATATAAATAATTTTAATGTATTAAGAAAAGATAGCAATATTGTTTCGGTAACTACACACTTTCATTGACAATTGATATAAGATCTTGTTA
The DNA here is from genome assembly GCA_016648135.1 of Agrypnia vestita. Classification (NCBI taxonomy): domain Eukaryota; kingdom Metazoa; phylum Arthropoda; class Insecta; order Trichoptera; family Phryganeidae; genus Agrypnia; species Agrypnia vestita. The sequence continues at coordinate 18,104 of JADDOH010010377.1, forward strand.
ATTTTATATTACTATGCGACACAGACATATAGAAACTAATATATCTATACATGTGTATTGGATACTTATGTATGTATCCTATTACACAAAATATGTGTACAATGTTTATGAATGTAGATATTATCCAGGCGCACGCAGTGAGAACATTCAAGCATAAATTCTATTTAAACATAAATTTTGGAAAAAGAATCGAAATTAAATGTTTATCTACAGAGTGGTTTTAAAAATATATGATACATATATGAAAAATTTATATCTATATCTATATATATAAAAAATCTATATGTATACAAAAATCCATATTTCGAACGGACGATTATCGGAATGTAAATCGAGTCGATACAACTGGCCCCCAGACGCGTAGATAATATGTATCAAAATACACTTTTTTTTATGGTTGAGATATTAGAAAAATTGTAGAAAATAAAATTAAAAGTTTTAAATTAATAAGATATATAAATTTAGCGCATAAGTTTAGGGTGTGTGGGTTGACCATGCGACATAATAAATGCCTACTTAAATAATTAATACGTTTAATTAATATAAGAAGTTTATATAAGAAGAAGTTCCGACTTTCTCATTCGAAACTTTTATCCATTAAAAAATCTTCAACCACCCCTGGATCGGTTAGATATCGAGAGGTTGATCTTTTACGAGTAATTGCGTTTGCGGAATCAATCGATAGGTGGTGTAGCCAACTTGGGGGTCGCCAATCCCTCCCTTAATTTCAGGGTCCCTTCTTAAAGGTTGTAATTGGAAAATAGCTATCGTTGACGGCCGCCGCAAATTAAGGATTTCAAATTAATTGCGGTAACGTCTCCGATTAAGGCACGTTTTTGCCTCGTAACTAATTCCCCGCGCTCAAATCTTTCTGGATTACGTTTGGGCACATGAAATATAAGTATCGGGAATTATCCTGGAACTACAGAAGAAGATCACCGTGTCAGTCAACTTAGTAGTTGACTGACACGGTATTATATACTGGTAGTCTTTGATTTCAGTATTTACAATTGTTCGATGGCTTACTTATACAAAACCCACAAAAAGTTTTCAGAAGAGAGGAAGACATTTTTTTGAGGTTGAGGTATTTTTTTATTGGAGATACATAGGTGGAATGAGAACATATATATCTCTATTAAATTAATATTTAAGCTTTTTGAAAATGAAGCCAAACGCTCGTGCTATGAAAATAGGACTAACATGGTGGTCTCCTGAAAATACCGCCCGACCACCAAATCACTCCAGGGGCGTCCTAAATCTAGATCAACAATTTACCTAAAAACGAACGAAATTTAAACCGGATACATTTAGTCTTTTCTCTTCAAATATATTGAAGTTGATGACTTCAAATAACGCTGAATCAGTTGATCCATTATTGTATCAATTTTTAGATGATTTAACTCTCCATACTTTTTGTATAGCGGTTCCTTTATTTTATTGATATAATTTATTCTAAATAAATCTGCATACTTATTTCAGAAATGCATTTTTATTGATAAGTTTTTGTGTTATTTTAAGCCTTCAAATTATTAGTAAATGAAAATATTCTTTGTTAAATGGACACGTACTTTATCGTGAAACTGAAAGCTAAGAATACTTTTCTGTGATATTTTTAAATAAAGTAGATAAATAAATCAGAAAAAGATAAAGAAAAATTCCATGCATGAAAGAATATTGTTGTTATAGAACAAGAAAATAACTGTTCAAAAATTATAACATCATAATAAAAAATGTTTTCACTAAAAAATAAAAATAGTTATAATTAAAGATTTTTCAGATTGAATAAAATGGATTGATAAATCCTGGTATCACTCAGCGTGTATAACTTAAAGGTTTTTGTAATTTATTGAAAAATTTAAATAAATAGGCATTATAACAAAGAATACTAGATAGGTACTTCTACTCGTATATCTTTATAAAAAACACGACATGTACGTATGTACATGTACCCGCAGTTGGCTAGCAAATTATTTCGGGTTCGTATCCCAATGGTAACCTAATATTTTTTAGATAAATATAATTTGTATGCATCATTCCAATTGATTCATGTTATTTGTTCTAAATATCATAGATCAATGTTAGAAAATTGCTCAGACCTCTCAAAGTGACCTGCTCTCTTGATTATCTTTTTGTGTCTGAAAAGGAACTGCATAAATTGTTATGTGGTAAAATCCTTTAACTAAATATTCTATAACTGTATTTAAAAATAGTTAGTTCATTTTTATTTAAAAAATTTAAAATACCTGTTTTTAATAAAAAAATAATTATATAATATTTTTAAAAACGTTTAAATAACTACTTTTTAGGTGGAGTATCAGTTCTATTTTTATAAATATTCGCATTAAAAATTATCTTTACGTTAAAAACTGAAAGCAGCAATCCTTTTATTACTGCGTACTCAAAATTTTTACCTTACGGCGCCTTTGAAACGCTCACATAAAACAATTTTAATGTTGAAATTCTTGTCAGTAAAAAGGGTTTCACAAAAGCAATTTCAATGTATGGAAATTGCTAAAAATATATATAATTTTTACATGTGGGCGTATTCTTATCCACATGTTGTATCAGAAATTGAATTTTTATCCGACGTGACGTGAGTTTGCTGATTCAATGTTATTTTCAATCATGTTGCAATAAATAAGTCATGCAATAAAAAAAAGACATGCATTAAGTTAATATCAAATGGATTCTTAAATTTATTAATTAGAAAATCATATCGAAATAAAATAAATACAGAATAAAAAATATTTATTTGAAAATAATGAAAAATTAATTAAAACGATAAGGATAAAACGTAAAAAAAAACAGTGATAAGTACTATGATAATACTAAAATAAGATTCTATTAGGGTGATAATTTTGAAATATCAATGAACAAACATATTGTAGCAAGACTGAATGCTAATAATAATACAACGGTGTCACGCAACGGCGGTCAATCAGACGTAACCGAATATCATGCGCACAATACAGAGTCAGTGAGGCGTGATTGTTTTCTCTCTCTTGAAGATTCTACGACATTCCATGATGCCCTAAAATGCTTTATTGAAAAGCCTAGAACTCTCAATAGACTTTTCGTTATGTATAGAATAAATAAAAAGAATTTACCTATAAAAGGCGTCACGCTACATAAAGTGGACAGTTCATTTTTGTGACGACAACAAGGGGACATCTTCGTAGCGTAAACAAGTGTGACCATTGATTCGTGATATTACAACATGCGATATTAGAAAACAAGCAAGCATACTATGGTTACCAATGATACCAGCAGATTAAAAGAAGAATACCGGGGTGAGTAATTGCGAACATTGAACGGAATTTACCAGAATCAATCTAAGCTATCGAAATAATGTTAATTAGTTACAATTATGGAATAATTCAATAATAAGTATGTGAAATATTCGGAAGACATTTAGCCACTGTACAATTATAAACGGTACTACAATGTAACTCGTGTTCGATGATTTTCTTTTATAATAAATTAAATTAAATTATTTTTGTTTGCCTCCCAAAGCCATATCCCCTCAAAAATCAATAGTGAGGTAATGAGATACAATAATAAGAGAGCGATTAGTCAAAAAACACTAATTGTATTCCTATGCAATAGGACGATATTTGAGTTTGTGAGTATAAGTAAGTCATAAAATTGATCTTATATTTTTACGAACGGACGTTCATAATCTTCTAATAAAATTTTAGTTAGAGTTTTACTGGCTTTTCTTACAATTATTATTATTATATCACTGATTACCACGTTGTAAAGGACACAATCAGATGTGAAAGAACTCAATTTTCCTTTTCAACGCTACTAAATGGTTTTATATTTTATTTATATCTATGCGTTCTTACCAGGATCGTTACATATTAACTATTTACGTACAGCGTAGGCAGCATTTCAACGATCCCTTTATAACGATATTTCGTATCATTAGTGTTCAGGGTACTGTCGCATTCGTTCAAGTATTGATTGTATTCATATATTAATGAATTCGACCGACAGCCTTTTTTTTAGATCTAGGGTTCAGTGCGTGCAAGATTTGACCTAAAAGCGATATAATTAAATAGCAACCACATTTAAGGAAACGAAAAAGAGGTTTATTTAAGGCAGGATGTGATCGAAGGGAAGAATCTTGGCCCTGCTGAATTAGATTCCTTAATGATTAAAAATTAAACAGCCGCCTGGCGCCTACCTGCCTATTTTAAGGTGACATGGTTCCAATCCAAGATTTTTATTCCATTGTTATGTTACTTGTTAAGAATTTCTAAATAATATAGTTGAACCAAGCGTGCATAAACTTCTAAATTAAAAAAATAATAAATTATGTAAAATTGAAGGTTTATAGAGCGCCATTTTCTCTTTTTATTATGTCTGTTTAGTCCTATACTTGTATTTAAAATTTAAAATTGAGATCGTTATAAACTTTATCGTATACACGATTACATCTTAACCTGTCGATGAAAGTTGCTGATATACTCTTGAAACTCGAGTAGTGCTAATAAACTCAAGTAAAGTTACAACAGTGTTTAATTTACAGATTTTATCAATAGTAGAAATATGCTATGCTTTACATTTGATTGAAATTTTGTTAATTTTGTATTTGTAATTTCTGTTTATAATAGAAAAAAGTCTTTGTCTACTTAAAGAGCGCATTTTATCAGTGGTCCACTGCACTGATTTGGTAAATAGTTTTGTTAATCAGAAACAAACGCTCTCCGATTCCTGCCTTGATTATGAGTCGAAAATTTTCAAGCAACCATGACCTAATATCTATCAGTTGCTTAAACATTTTCGATTCATAATTAAGGCAAAAATATTGCCCTGCGAAGTTACTAATGTTTTCCAAATAATACTGTATAATAACTTAAAAAAGCAAGAAATGCGATTATTTAATCTTTGAAATTACGTATCTGTAACAAGAAGCGTGCGGTATTTCGGTATTTTGGCAATGGAATTTGGTCACTGTTACCACTTAACCATCTGACGATTTGTAGTCACATGGTTATCAAAATGTGGAATCATTGCTCGATGGAATCAAATATTGAAAAAGTTATCTGACTTTAAAATTGCGTTGCAAAAATAATTTCGTTTCATAGGGCGGTCCAGCTTGCGGCTAGTATTCGCTTATTGCCTGTGATGTGACAATCTCGACTAGGCCAAATGACGTTACAGGCAGCATAGGCCACATTCGTTGCGCGCTAAATAATTTATTTCTCAGTCATTTATTGACAGATTAAATATTTTTCACTGGTTTATTAGTTTTGAACTATATTTTAATTCCATTAAGTTAAATATAGTATTATGTACATCATGAACCTCTACATTTAGGTGATGATAAATGTACTTATAAATGATTCCAAAACAGTGTTAATGGTTTATAAAATCTATGGAGTTCAATTGAAAAAATTTAATTCTAGTTCCAATTGGACATATTAATACACCCGGTAATGTATCCAGTAACTTGTACTATAAAATTAATGTTAGTAGCCAAAAACACTGAAATCGTACTAGGTTCTTATATTAAATTGACCTGGTAGAACCAGAATAGACACCATAACTTGTTATTGAATATCGCAGAAATCTTTATGACGTACGTAACTCTCCTCCACGTAGGAAAAGTAGAAGTAACACGGACCTTTTTGACATCTTGGCCATTTGGGTGATATACGAATGCCGGTCCATTTTATAGTTGGGGCATTTATTGTCTAATGTAACCTTCAATAGAATTTTATTAGGGTTGGCGGGCCAAAGTTTGAACGGGTCCTCCTCTGGCCATATATTCTTACTCTAGGGCACGATCAAGTACTGCCCTTTCTTCTATTCTAACTATTATTCTGTTTTCATTTCAGTGTTAGATCTTTATGCGGTATCTACAGAACTCACTGTTAAATATCCGTGATCGCAGACGGCATGTATTTAATGGTAAAGTCCTTCATTTGACAGGTTTTCTACTCGGGGAAAGAAGATTTCATATTGGAATCATTAATACTTGAAGATGAAGATGTTATGGTTCGGATGAGTAAAGAAAGATAAGTTATTAAAACAATTAAAATCCGAAAACTTCAATATCTCGGACATGCGATGAGACGTACACAGAAGTACAAGATTTTGAATTTCATGATCCAGGGAAAGATTGCCGGAAGTCGGGGCCCTGGAAGAAGGAGAACATGATGGCTGAAAAACTTGAACCTGGCCAGTCTACTGAGGAGCTGTTCCGGGCCGCAGTAAACATTTAAAAAAAAATTAAGATGCGAACACGGAAAGCACGTCACATCAATATTCTTACTGTTCTCAAAATAAGCTTGTGTAATGAAACATAGGTATGCTTGTGATATGAAAATAGGACTAACTTGCTAGTGTTCTGGAATCGGGCTCAACCACCGACCATCAGATCACTAGGCGGGCGTTATGACCACTAGTTCGACTCCCGGTGAGGTCACAATTAGTGTGTGATTTATTCAAGCATGGATGTTTTGTGATGTTTCTCGCTTCTGTAATTAAGCCTGTTCAAGCGTAAAAATAAATAAATAAAAAATAAGTAAATAAATACCACCAAGCTACTCATCTCCAGCTACACTCATCATACTCGTAGCCAGCGTGCGTTAAACGGATATGTCACTAAGAAAAGAAGAAAACCTATAATTGGCTTTTATGTTTTCCATTCTTCGTATTTACTCAAATTATTGTTAGCCGTTGGTTTGTCCGAATAAATATAAATAAATAAATAAATTAGACGAATACTTCTTTTGACTTCGTAATCTACCTAGCATACCTTCTCTTACTAACTTTTTGTGTGTGTGTGAAAAAATAATGACGATCATCCGGGTACGTTATAATGCAGAGTGGTTTAAATAGTCTTTGGTAGAATGTAAATCGTCAGGAAAACGAGAGATTATTCATTACGGTAAAACAGATTAGTCTAAATGATGAAGTTAGGCAACGAAATAATAAGGTAGAATTTTTTTACATATATTTTGCTGTCTATACTTCAATTTTTTATTTTTTTTTTATCTTATTGTGCATTGTATCCTCATGAAGAGACCATTGGCCCTGAAACATGTTAATATTTTCATTATATAATTGGTGAAAACAAAGTACATTTTTATTAATTATAGTATTTTTATATTTGATTTTCACGTGTGCCACCACTTGTTCACACGTGTTGTTGTTGTGTGATCATTTGATTTGATGCGTGTGCTATAATGTATTTCATTCTGCAACTAAAATTTTAGTGATTTATTATAACAGGCTTATAATCAAAGGCACGATGAAGTACAAAATACAAACATAAAATTAAATAATAAATGCACAAGTTTATATAAACTATATATATATATATATAATATATAAAAAATATATATAAAAATATAAAATATATATAAAAATATAAAATATATATAAAAATAATATAGATAAAAAAATACAATTTTATAGTAAATAAATTGTGAAAAATGTTGAAAATAAAGGTGTGTCTTGAATCAAAAAGTAAAATTAGGGATTTTGTTGTGAATAAATAAGTTACTTGTTTATCAAACATAATAATTTCGTTGTTTGTCTGTCTGTAATTTTCTGTAACGTCCGTAATTTCGTTCGTAAAAAAGAAAACTAAATTACACGGCTGGAAGTAGGGCGCGAAACTCGGACGTGCAAATGTCAGCGCGGCACCCTAGCGACGTGGCTACCACCGCCTCTCCGTGAACCGTCAAAAATATACTATATAAATTAGGGCTTAGCAAACACGCGAACCATTTAATGTTCCGTGATTTTCTATAAGTGTACGGCTAGTATAAACATATTTTTATAAAATAAACACAATTTTTACAAACACAAAATCACCACGCAATTGTGGAGCGAGTGGGTTCCGAGGTCAACACAGTTTATCGTGTGACATGTTTTCGGCCCTAACCAATATGGTTAAAAATATTTTTATATGTATATTTTAAGAACATAATTACTGGATTTCGTCCCCAGAGAGATAATAATTAATTAAGATAAAATTATATTAGTCTCCCTGAGTCGAAGCTATTTACCAATCTGAGAAATGTGTATGGAAGTTTTTTATAGGACGGCCCATAGACGGCAGATACATTATGAAAATATAGAGGCATCATTAGCAGCTGCAAAATCTTTTTTTACTATTTCATGAGGACTACAGATGTCACTAGAATTATGTGAAAGGTTTCAGATTTGGAACACCTTTACAACATTCAGAAATTTGAATGTTGTAAATATGTTTCGCTCATACAGGTCGTAAGCCCTCTGCCATTCTATAAAAATTCTTTTACACACATTTCTTATATAAATAGCTTCGTCTCTGCTAGACTTTTATTCATCTTAATTAATGAATGTTGTTTAGTTTATTAATTGATGATTAAATGTTAGTTAGGTACTTTGTGGAGCAACATGATTATTATACCTATTTAAACAAAATTGAACTTTGTAATACACACACGTTGAGTTACAATAGTTTGCATTAAAAAAGTTCAATTTACGACTTAAATAAAAAACTTAAATAAGTAATATATTATAAATACATTTGACTTAGTAAATAATGATATAAAAAAAAAATTGTTATTATAAATTTTAAAAAAAGGATTTGTATATTGTGTGTTTTTTTATTGTACTGAGTACCCTTTTTTAATAGGCATTACAATGTACTGATAACAGGGCGAACAAAGAAAAATTAAGGTGCTCATCGTTAGAACTTCCCTCTTCCGTCTTGGATATTCAAATTTAAATAAGAACAGCCTTGATGAAGGGAGGGCGAAGACGGAAAAAGCTAAACCTTTAACGTGTTTTGAATAAGAGCCTTTGACACTTGCTGGAAGAAAATTTCATAATTAATACAACATCTAGGTCTTACGGGCCCATCTTGGAAATAAAAAATGTGCATTATTTATAGATTGTAAGACAGAAAATTGTTTAAGATTTTCAAAGAATTTTTTTAACCATAATAAGGTTAAACAGGTTTTAATAGGGTTGTTTGGGACCATTAATTTATAATGTTTTTGAGAAAATTCACATTACTGAAGCTTTGTTGAAGTTCTTTAAATATTGAAAGCAGATTTTTGAAATGCGATTTGCGGGCTGGGTACTAAGCATTCGAGCGCGAAATGTATTGTATTTCTATGTATGCTTGGACTGCTCACGTTAATGGTGTGCGACGTTAACGCGAGCCCGGAATAAATCTGATGGTGTACTTTATCTAAATTTTTGCAACCCTTTAGAGAATATATCATCAGAGGATAACGAAAGATGTAAAGTACCAGAAGCCAATACCAATACTCTATAAGTAATTAAGGGGGAATAAATTGTGAGATGATTTTAAATAAATTTTGTTAAGTATGATAAAACGGGTATTGGGCGTCGTCAATGACGTCACCACAAGTTGAAAGGCTACGCTACTCGTGCCGATACATCAGACGCAAGTAGCAATTAGCGGGCTGTCATTTTTTTTTCTTCCAAACTACATTATTCTACATAAATAATACTTTTCTGTGCATGAGGGTTCATCTCGAAATTATTCATACCTGCGCAAAATATTTTAAATTGTTGATCAGTAAATTCACTGTTTTTATATTTACGCCATATCACATTTTTCTATTCTCAATTGTTAAACCAGTGTGTGTATTAAAGTAATTTGAATAAAACGGATGCAGTTCGTTATACTCATTAAAATTGTTCTAATTATTTAATTAGTCAACAAAATAAATAGGAAATTCTGACATCTATAACTACAAAAAGTCTTTTTCTTTCTTCTTATTCTTTTTTTGTAGATGTAGATCTGTTCGAAGAATATTTTTTCTTCTGTATGAAGGCTTGAACTTTGTGGTGACATTATTATTAAAATAAAACACAAATCACTTTGTTTTCACCACTTTATTAGATTAAACAATCTACATATTTCGGGAACAATGTTTCCTCCTTCAGGATTATAATCAATGAAATAATAATCCTGAAGAGGGAACATTGTTCCCGAAATATGTAGATTGTTTAATCTAATAAAGTGGTGAAAACAAAGTGATTTGTGTTTTATTTTAATAGATGTAGATCTGTTGATCTGTGGTACAGAAAACTAACGCCTCCTGGGATGACAAGGTCCAGCCATCCCTCCGTCCTTTTATATTTATTGTGCACAATCAACACATCGGATAATGTCAAAGTAAAGCTAGTGAATTCCCTATTTCGTTTATGTCAATTATTGCAGTCATATTCCCGAAGGCTTAACTTTATTCTCTGAGGCCTGGCTTTGTTTTGACAGTTCAGCCGTTGGTACACTGTAGTTGCGGAACGCAGTCGTGACGCAGAGCCGACGGGCGTCCAACATGGCGTCCGGCTTAGCGTCGCGGCGTCATTATGGAGCGCAACGTCACTAATGGTGGAAGTAGTTTGGGTTTGTATCATTATCCCCTTTCAATACGTAACAAAAAAATGAATCTCCGGTTGATTAACAATTGTCAAAAATCAGTGGAGATCGGCGGAAAAAGATGATTCGTTTTATTCGACAGAGGATCGCGCCTCTGTCGAATAAAACTCCGAGCTAAGCGTAACTGGTAGGTGTGGTAAGTAGTTACTTTTGGTTTTAAACAAAATTATTTTGGTAAAATTTTAGTGAATTTAAAATATGTATATATTTTTAATTTTAATTTAAGGGTTATAGAGCATTTGAGATGTCTGAATAATCATGGTTTTTCTGAATTTTCAAAACATTTATTGGAAAATGATTACGGTTTTGATAAAAAATAAAGGACTTTCTATTTTACACGTAAATAATTTTGGTCTGAAATTGAATTATTTAGAATCATTAGAAATAAGAATCTAAGGCATATAAAAGTAAACAAAATATTATTAATAAATAATTAAATTTAACTTCTACCTATAGCTAGACCGCATTCAAAAGAATGTGCGAAAAAAATATGCGTGTTGTTACGATGCAAAAAAATGAACAAAAAATAAGTTTTTCTATTAGGTTAGTAAGCAACCTTATTTAAACTAAAAAATATATATTTATTTGGAATATCATATTGAGGCTTGTAATAGGGGCTTGCCAGGCAACTTTCCCCCCGATTTCTTCTTACCGGACAAAGCTAAGGAATGGTCTTTTGATTGTGGTCGACCTATAGTCCAATTTTATAAATTTTTACAATAATTTTGTGTTATCAAAACTTCAGCAATAATATTTCAAAATAATTCAGAAAACCAAAAAACTAAATACATAATTCATTTTGATATTTTGACATTTATAAAAATCGTTTAATATAAGTAGATTAAAATAAATAATACATTTTTTTATACATACCACTTGATAAAATTTCTCCTAGTTCAGATAAATTTCTGTTAAAATTGATATATCATCTTACCTATAAACCTAACGTATACACCTGGGATGGGCAGCATTAGGGTAACGATGTATTTCAGTTCTGACTTAGGATATCGAAACCTAAACACTTACAGCAGGCCTCATCTACCCGTTCAGGGAACATCAAATATTCAGCGAGCAGTGGAAAGGATTATACTTGGTCTTTGCAGGAAATAAAACAAGAGATGAAGGAATCCACCTTAGGACCAAAGTAGAAAATATCTTCCACCACATAATAGTATTGAAATGGGCTGGGCATCTTAACGAAAGCTTAGTGACTTTTGGAGTTAAAAATACTAGGCCCCGTATATAATTTATTGCAGGAAACATATTATGGGTTAGAAGAACAGAGAAAAGAGGAAAATTATGGTTTTTAAAAGAGGAAGGAGAACAACATTAGATAACAATAATTGAAGTTAACTAATTCGACTATTTACTTAGTACCTAAACTATTAAACTATTCGACCGAAAAAATAAATACGAAATTATTTTTCGAAACTAATCGAAATAATCAATTAACAAAATAAGTACTCAGCATTTACTGTTCTCTTAAATAATAAAATAAACTTTTGTATACATAATCATATACGAGTATACATATACAAAAATATAAAAGATTATATAATTTTGCATAGAATCTTACTTTATTTAGGAATATAAGACATTTGGCGACTGCCCTGTCATGGAATAAAATATTTTAAATAATTCTGAAGCCCGACGAAAGCTCTCACGTTATATGTACTGCTTTCGATTCAAAGCATTCTTAAAGTGTATCTTAGCAACAGTTTATAGAATGAAAACTATCAAACTGTTCACAATAAACTGTAACGGTTATAACGTAATCATTCACTTATTTTTAGACTATAAAATTTACCACGGCGTCTAGCATTCAAAGTGATTTGAAATCTAGTGATTTGAATAAAATTGAAGACGTTTTTGTTAAAGATTTTATGAGAAAACTTTGAGAAAACTGACAGCACCTATTTCAAAACTCTGTGACAAAATTTAACCATGATTAATTACTTCATAATGTTATCAAATAATGATCTCGGCGTATCGAAAATGTCTTCGGCCTGTCAGAAGTAGATTAACAAGTTGCTCAGAGATTTTCTTTATTTTCACACATTATTTATTTATTCTGAAAATAACAAGAATTATTTATATTTGGCGATTATTACCCCAGCATTTAAAAATAGGAAAATGTCAAGACATATGTCATATGTCAATACTTCTATCATTGTGATATAAATATTGCCTTTAATGTAACATTTGAACTCTTTGAATGAAGAAATTAGCGTGTGTAACAAACTGATTTTTACCAACTTTCAAAATAATATTAGTACCTACTGATTTTAAATAATATTCATCAAAAACTTATATTTAAGACATAACTCTAGATTGCAATGGCTGGTTTGTGTGATGACATAAATATTGCTTCGACATTAAATAAACAGGTCTTTTTTAGGAACACCCAAGTATCGTGGAGCCCCGACAATAAAATATTGATGTAGGTACCTACCTCTTTTAATTTAAATTGATTTTCTTTTTTTTTTCCTTATATTCCTTTCCCTATTTGTAAAGCTGTGCCGAGCCGATAGTTGAAGAAAACCAGGTCACAACATATTGGTGGTTGACATGCAAGATGATGTGATTTTGGGCCTGGACATAATGGATAAGTGTGATTTTATAGTTGACGTAAAGGAACAAATATTGCGGATCGGGAATGAAGAGGTTGTGCTGTTCTCTTCAGAGGATAAACTTGATAAAGTACAAGTCTTGAAGTTAACAGAAACTTGTAAACCAGGAGACACGGAATGTTCTTGGGTTCACGGAATTCTGGAGACGACGCTGACCTAGTAGTGAAATTGGCTCATCGGCCTTATTCAATCAAATAAGAACATGGTGCAATCAAACCTAAGTATTAAACCTAAGTAACAAATTATTTTCCTAATTTTGGAAGACTAATTATTTAAAAATCTGTTATACAACACGTTCTACGTCAAACTTTTATATTATAATTTTCTCAAATACTATAAATATTCAGGATTGAGATCAAGGGGAAAAAAGTGATGTAAATGAATGAATGGCATGCCGAGCGATTGAAGAGAAATACAAACTTGTATATTACTCTGGAGAATCTAGGCCTATTCGGACTCTAGTCCCTCGAGCGTCCCGATTGACCAATCGCGTTCGAGGCGAGCGCATCATCGCCACCAGTAGTAGACCGCGGGAGTCGATGTACCGGTCGCCCGCGGCTCGTTCATTATTCTTCTTCCAAACGCCCCGCGAGACAGCCGCGATATTCTTAGTATTCAGCCAACCCTATTATTGTTACTAGTACTTCAAAATAAATCAGATTTTTAACCAACCGTAAGTATTTTCTGGTCATCCTGTATACCAATCTCACCATTCATTCAAATTTACCGGTTGTCATACACAATTAAGCACCACTCTATTTGATTCACGTGGTATGCCTTCAGTGACCACATGTAAATGTGTCGGGAGATCACGTTTCGACAGATGAGCGTGGATCTTCGCACAAACACCAACCTTCATTTCATTTCGCTTCAAATTCAATCCAAGCATACATCTTGTGACACACATAACATCTGCCAAAATGTTGTAACAAAATAGCAAAAGAGATAACGTACAGAATCCCCGGTAATATATCAATGACAACAATAACTTCGAAACCTCTAGTACCTTCTACTACATTCTGAAATACACTACCACACTGGAATTAACTACAATATTCAAGGAATACTTGGAACAACCGAGAAGCCACGAGAACCTTCTCTTAAACACTAGAATAATTTAATAGGTTCGATGATCTAGTTTTTGTGTATAATAAGGGACCAAGCCAGCAGAGTTGTCGTATTTGGTAGTTCGTTCGGTGCGAAGTCAACCGTGAGCTTTGAGGCCAGGGTGACCAGTGAGATAATCGGAGCGACGAAGATGGTTATATATTTTACGTTTTTTTTTAATTATCCTGGTGTTCTTAGTAAATTATAATATAATTTCGTTCCATTCCCTCTCATTCCACCCTTTACCTTATATGTAGTATTATTTGTTTCGAACTATATAAAATTATTTTATTTTTTATTAGTTTGAACTTTAACTCATTTTAGCAAAAGAAGAAATATTGATGGGTAAATTTTTTATGAATATATTAGATACAAGTTATTGTATAATATGTTTAGTGTTCGATTTTTTAAAAATAATAAAAATATTAAGAATAATAACACAATAGATGTCTCTTCGGATAATCAGGAATCAATATAACCTAATCGATGGCGCCAATATAGGGGACTAACCATTAGAAACTAAGACCAAGATTACCTTCCAGATCTAAAATAAGCTTACAAAAACATACTATAATGACTAGACAAAAAAAAAGTTTATTCAGCCATTTAAATTTCGAAATAATCTACATATACCTACTACTTTTTTCTTTCTGAATTAAGCTGCTGACTTAAAGTTAAAGAATTATTTATCGATTTCTTTGAACTGGATTCTAACAATAATAATAATTGTAGCGGAACTGATGTGGGTTTGTGAAATAAAAATGTAAGCGTAATTCTTAATATAATACTTACCTCGGAAGGTCTGCCCGCGATATATAGGTCTTATGAAATAACCTAGCCGAAATATTATTCTTGCTTGAAAAATATTATTTTACGAGTAAGCATTAAACTTATATGGAGAATTCATAAAATGATAGAACCATGGGTTAAAATAGCACTTAATAATAATATCGTAAAGTTTGAATTTGAATTCTAAACAAGAGAAGGCTTCATCCCATGCTTTCACTTCGTGCTGTCGAAAGTGACATTAAATTTTATTACTTATCTGAATGAATTTAAACATGTCTGATATATATCTATATGTATGTATATATCAATCGCAGTAGAGATTTGTTCATATTGTTATTTAATTTTAAAATTACCATGTTATTGAATGATGGCATGAAGGATGGCCCAGGGCTAAAAACCTGTATGAGCTGGCTTAAGTTCATACAGGTCATCACTATACGTGATGCAAAGTTCACCGACCGTAAGAACATTCACGCATTATCAAATGTTTTAAAAGTTCTATATATGTTACAAACCTGAAAACCTATAATTTATTTGAAGGGACTATGTTAGAGATATCTGTAATCTTTTCTCATGAACCAATATACACAGGTTTCGCGGCTGATAACACAACCTCTAAATTTTATTTAACGTCGCATTGTGTAGAGTGATTTTTTAAGTCAGCTTACATAGTTTGTTAGCCCTGGGCCATCTCAAAAGACTCATACATGTTTCTCATATAAATAGATTCATCTCTAGGAGACTTCTGGGGTCAAAATCCAGTAACTGTGTTCTCAGAATATACCTACCTACTACATATAAAAATATTTTAATTAATCTTATTTTTCATTATTTTACATATTTATGACGATGAAAATCAGCCGTAATGGGTTTGAAATTGCTTCTACCGGATTTTTTCCTACTCGTAGTCATTTAAAATCAATTTGATCGAGTATCTGTTATAGTTCTTCTATTTTGTATGCGAAAATAACAATGCAATCCGCTCATCTTAAATAATTAATCATAGTCTCATCAATTCACCATCGCGTCTCACTCAACCGTGTCAAAAGATCTTTCGTAGTGAACAAAAGCTAGGTGGAGTGGATAGTAAAGTATGTTCCTATTATCTACTTGAAATATGACTTATACTTCAAATATATAGTACAAAATAATTATCTGTTAAAAACAAAATTATAATGATTGTCTCATCTTTGTTACTATTTAATATAAGCAATACTTTTAGGAATCGTTATTTATCTATATACCTTTATAAAACGACAAATGAGGAATAAAAATACTATCACGAGAAATACTATAAACTATAAAAAATACCATTACGAAAAATACTATCAGAAATAAAAGAAACTCCACATAATCGAGGATTTCCGGATGGTTTGAATTTTTTGGAAGATTTTGGAAAACAATGAATGTCTGTCGTATGCCCGTGTATTTACGGGAACGTTTTAAAAAACTAGGATTCTATATAAACAAGCAACGACATTGTTACTAGTTAGTCTAATTTTGACATCTGGCATAGATACATAATCAGGTACTCAGAGCAAATTATAAACAACCAGTTATAAATTACCTGAGTACCTACCTGCGTGAGGAATATTCTTGAAAGTGATCGGTGCGATAGAAACGGCGGAACAAAAAGTGTTCCACAAAAAAATTCTCTTGAGACGATTAGTGCGTATCACAAAATTGTGGTACAATTAAGTTTGCGTCCAGTGACTTTATTATAGATAAAACTTAATTTGCGTAACGTATTTCATTTCATCTCACATAGCCACAAAACCATGATAATATTTTCTTTTTGTACAATCCAAAAAAATATTTTTTAACAATTAAACAAATATTTAAAGGTCTTCCCAAACTTGTGACATGTTCACCAGTAACCACTGTGTTCCCTGTTCGGTCATCTTCTTTACATGGCTCAACTTCTGGATTTCCCATATTTATAAAATTTGAATTACAATGCTAATTAAACATTTTACAAAGCTAACGATATGCTTAAGATATGCCCAAATACTTTCCTTTCTATTTTTATATTATAACTACGTGTGATGCATGTTAATGTGTAATGCAATATTTGACAAATACATATTAAATAAATATATTTATAACAAATTGAAGTTTTCCCAGTCGTAAAGCATATTCCAGTGATATTTTTTAATAGACAAATAGTAAATAAAACTATTTGGTGTATGCCTGTAAACTAAATTAAAATAAAAAAACTAAAAAAAAAATGTTCAGATATGAAATGAAAAGTACTAGTAATTTTTCATTTAAAATCCAAAAAAATGTGTTTATTTAATATAAAACAAATTTATAGTGTATAATAATAGAATAGAAATATAAAGTGTATACCAAATGGAACTTTGTATTTTATGCACTTGAGTTTATTTATTTATTTAATGAAAGAAATTTTTGCTTAATTAGTTTGTCGTTTTTGTCTTGGAAAAATCTTAATAAGTAATTCAATTCCAGATTTTTAAACCAAAACCGAAAACTTAAATAATATTACCGAATTACATCTCGAATGACTTGAGGCATTCGAGATGTGGATCTACAGAAGTATAAAATAAGCTGCATTGACAGAGTTGCGAATAAAGATGTTATGGTTCGGATGAATAAAGAAAAATAAGTTATTAAAATCCAAGAAATTCAATACCTCGGATATGTGTTGAGACATAAAGCAGGGAAAGATTGACGGAAGTCGGGGCCATGGAAGAAGAACATCATGCCAGAAAGTGGTTTGATCTGTCTATAGTAGAGCTGTCCCGGGCCGCAGTAAGCAAAATTCTCTTAGCCAGCATGACAGCCAACGTCCGTTGAACGAATATGGTAATAAAAGAAGAAAGAATACAGGAAATACGAGGAAACTGATTTAGATAGAAAATATGAGATTTAGATAAAGAATCTGAGATTTGAGACAGCTTTGTAATTAAAATTTATATAATTTAGTACAGCATTTTCTAAGCTTCTCAAAATTCAATCCGTTGCAATAAAATAAATATTCAATTTTATTTTGCTTCAGGTATAAGATATTTTTTACAAAGCCTTTTTGATTGAAAGGGGATTAATTTGATCTATAGAAAAGAAAAATTAATTTCCTTCAACGGATATTAATTTTTAATATCCGTATTCTTAACGTCTGAATGGATACATATTAAAATTATATCGAATCATATTGAACCGGCTTCTCGACCTGAGTCCCGTTTTTTTTTACAAAATGCGTCGTAACTACCGGGCTTTCAAATAAAAAAATATCAAAATAACATTTAATATTTGGTCGACGATTCAAAGAAATAATAAAAAACAATATTTTTTAGCCTGAAAAAGTCTTCTACAAACTATTTCTTCGCCATGGTCTTGTCCTTTAATTTTTCCCTCAATATTGTTCAGATCTTTTCTAGATGCTATTCGCCTATTGCGTTGGGGTCTTGAAAACATCTAATCTAAATGTATTAATTTCTTTGTCTGTCCGTAACATTCTGGACGGTTAGCTATAAATAATTATGGTGCGACACGCATCAGCGCGCGGCTCATTGTACGCAGTCACGCAAGAGTCATTATTAATTATGATTAGTGTTTCCCATGATGTTTCACGGGTTTACGGCTAGTCCTAATAATAATAATAATTTTGTTGTTTGTCCGACACTTGATCAGTAAACTTTAAAAAAAGCCTTGATTTCTAATTTAAAAAAAATAAATATATTTTTTACTTTTTCTTACACCTGATCCAATTTCATCTATCTAAACTAAAAAAAATGTGTGCAGAATAGCTTGCAGACATCTTTTAACTTGATATTTCTATTGCCCATTACGTCACTATTAGTTTGTGCAAACTGCGATATTTAGAGTCAATATTTTTGATTCATACCTTATTTTCGGCAGGAAATATTGATTTATGACCTTTATTTTCAGACAATGCAGTAAGTTTGGGGCTCATTTCTTAAAATTAATTCGAGTCCAAAACAGGCTATGTCATCCAAGTATTATGTATCTTAATAAAGATAAATTATATATGTTAATTAAAAATAAAGAAATAAATATATTAACGTCTTTATAGGGTGGCCCATGTCTTATAACCTGTATGAGTTGGCTTAAGTGATCGCTTTACACAATACAACATTTTTGCTCTCAGAACATACATTTAAAAATATTGTTAATAATTATGTATCTGTCTCTTACTATTTTTACTTCCTGCTTAGCTATTTTAAGGATTTGTGTACACGGACGAAACTTTGCTCTCAAGTTTCAGGGATTTAATTGTATTGATCGGTAAGCATCAGTTCATCATCCTACTCTTCTTATATACTAGTATAAAAACTAATTACAGTTCGTTCCTAACTACTTTCGTATCATATTTTGCGTGTTTCAATGGTTAAGATACATTTATACACACATCCTTTATCCAAGATATTTGTATTTTTTTCTATGTTTGTTTCTAGAACTACGTTTGCTGGTGAGAATTGTATTCCGTTATCTATATATTTAATGATCAAGTCTTAAAAGCAGTATAATCAGAAAGTCTTAGGAATGAGAAGTAATCTCCAATTTAACCATGGTTTTATCAGTTAATTAAAGTTAGTTAAAGTTTATCTTTGAGCGTATTGGAGAAGATAGATATGAAGACTTTGGAGATCATTACTTAATTAGAAATTAGAAATGTGAATCTTTTAGTGAATCAGGAAAAGGCCGTGCCCGTGCCAATATGTTGCATTCTGTAGATTAATCATAAGTCATTTTTTATTGCCGAATATGACTTATTTAAGACATTTCTTCGATCCCTATTAACAGAAAAAATCAAAATCTTTTCACAGGCAAAAGCGTAATAAATATTGCAATGTGACGCTGCGGATGGACCACCATCCTATGGAGTTGACATGCACCACCGGCCAGCTCCAGCTTCAGGCGCACGACAATCTCATATTCCGCGACGGATCCGTCCGTGATCCGCCGACAGACCTTTCCCACGAGGATGTGTAAAATGTGTTCGGTGTGTGTGTGAGTGTACAATTTACCAGATTCTTAGGGGGAAATCACTTATCACAATAAAAAGATAGAGAACATTGCATCGACAATTTAATAAATATTCATCCTAGTAAATTTACAATATGCAGGCTCAAGTATCTTCGCTAATAACTAGTGGCGCTAAAATAAATAAATAAATATCAAAGTTGGGGTATTTTGCAACTTCAACATTATACTACATTATACAACATATACAACAACAACAATATACACATTGCTGCTTTGTACTTTATATTTTTTTAATTTCTATACTCATGTTTTGGTGCTATTCCTGATACTTTTATATTTTGATACTTATAACTTATATTGTTTAATGTATATTCATTTTAATTTTATATTTTATTTTTTATGTAAAAGCCTATACACATTGCTGCTCTTTACTTTATGTTTTTAATTTTTAAACTCATGTTTTGGTGCTATACAGATATTGTTTAATGTATGTGCTTTTTGAAATTTATATTATATTCTTTATGTAAAAGCCTATACCTAATGGGCATAAAAAAAAAAATAAATAAATAAATTACAAGTCCTAGTACAACAATAAAAATAAATTTAATAATTTAATTTACTTCTAATCTGAATTTACTCATATTTCTAATTGCCGCGGAGGGGCGAGGCACCCAAAGTACAAAGAAAAACGAAATGTCACGATCACAGATTCCACAAAACTCCATCGGGAACGTGGCGGAGATCCAGCGACAACTTCCGTCGGGTATTCTTCGACGATGATGCTTCAAACGGCGTTCCAAATAATATGCAATTTACAATACCAGCTCTCGATGGCCGATCGGCAAAACCCGACTCGGCGAGTTCCGACGAGCGGCCGCACCGGGATCCCAGGAAGATTCATCTGGCCAGCCCACCAAGATGAATCTCGACCATGATACAGGCCCGTCAGAGCAGCAGGGATGCGCCATCGTCCATCATCCTCTCTATAGCGAAGACACAGCCTCGGCTTGTCTCCTCTATAGAGAGGATGATGGACGATGGCCTTGGCTCCTATGGCTTACCAGAAAATCCCTCCAAGGTTACTTTCTGGGCCTATATTTCTACCTTACAACTTTCGATTTGACCGCTGTCAAAGGTTTTCTAAAAAAAACATGGCGCTGGCTCGTTCCTGTAAAAAAAGCATTGGCAATAGAGATGGTCATCAAATACAGTTCACTATGTCAAGTATCGAATTTGTATCTTTTTGAATATATTTTTGACTGTGACCTTTTTTTTTAGGTCACCAAATGTTATTTTAGGAAAAAATCATATATTTTTTTGGCGACCTTTTTTGGTCACCAGATTTTTCTTGTCCCTTCGATATATTTTGTATGTTGACCTTTTTTTTAGTCACTTTATTTTGGGAAAAAAATATTGATATTGTTATATTGTTCTTCAATACGTTGATCTCTTTTCCCCGGTGTTTAGAAAACATATATCGAAAAAAGATATCTACTAATTAAACAGTTCAATTTATAAAAAACAAAAATTTAAACCAGAATGACTTAAAGTAAACAGTTCATTTGACTGAACGATCTGGTGAACGAACAGTTCAGTGAACTGAACGAAATTTCCCATCTCTAGCCAACCACGCGATAGCGAAAAATCATACATTGCCAGTAGGACTGCCAACCTCGATATAAATGATATTATAGCAATGCAGGTAAGTACGCGATTACATCGCAATATAGAGATTAAAAGTATATAATGTTAATTGTTGCTAATATGACGGCGTACGCAATTAGTGGAAATCTGCATAGAGAAGATAGATACCGATGGATGTACTTTGGCTATGACCAATATTGGTGTTGGGTTGTAGAGCAAAAGATGATGATTGTAACAAATCTTCTAAAACAATTAAAAGAATGTTTTCCATTTCATTTCCATTCCATAAAAGAAAAACAAAAAAAAAATGCATGTTTTCCATGGACAAGCTTATCATAAAAATAAGAGGAAGATCCTTCAAGCACATTGATTACAGGTAATAAAACTGTCTACAATATGCAGAACCGAGAAAGTTAAAACTTGAATCTCAACTTTATGGAGCAATTACGACATTTTTTTATGTTTTTTATCATTTGCGAACCCATTGTGAATTACGGAATAAAACGTGGCCCTATAAAGGTAATTTCGATTGTGTGACGGAAAATCGAACTTTTATTGCCAGAATAAAGTCACTCGATTTTATGTGGGAAAATAAAATGAAAAAAATGGCTTGACTTTCGGCCCACCACTGCTATTGAAATAATATAGTGTATTCAATGTGCTATTTTCACATTATGTACACGCGCCTACTACACGGTACTGTTTATTCGACATATTCACAGAAGATTCCCTGAAAATGTATTTACAAATACGCTGAGGTGATTTTTAATATATATATATATATATATATATTATATATATTATATATATATATATATATATATGTATGTGAAAAATAATATATTTAAAATCAAACAATAATTCCAGGGCCGAGGACTAAGAACAAGAAGCAAGACTTTTATTGAAACGTATATTTGGAAAAAAATCGTAATTAAATATTTATCTGGCAGAATATTATGAAATATTAAAATCTGAATAATATTATGTTAATTATTGTGATAGGAATATTATGAGATATATCTCTTATTTCGGTTTCTTTTCAAAATATATGCTTAGGAAAAAGACATGCTTCTTGCTCTCACTGCACGCCTCTGATTAATTTGGTATAAGAATTGAATTTGCGTTAGCTACTTATTGAATTAAATATATGAACAATTGTTAATAATAATTAGTATTTATTAGTCAACGGTTTAATTTATTAATTTCAGTCAAATTTTAATATTACATCAATGTATCAAAAATGGCAACACGATAAACTAAATTATTGTTTTTATTTTCTCTAATAATATTTAAAATTTTGTTTGTGTTACTTTGCAACTCAATCTTTATTTATAAACTTTTCCTTCTATTTATATACAAAATTGTTAATGGACACAACAATAAATTTGAATTAGTAAGAAAAATAAGAGAAAACCAACATGAACATGACCATTGTACAAGAAAAAAAGATGAAATAAGATTGCCATTCAGAAAGAAAAAAAGATCGCAAACATCTGTGATGTACAGTAGAATGAAGTTGTACGTGAGTCTGCCAGAGAATACTAGGGATGAAAGAAATATGAAAATTTTTAAGAAAAAACTAAGAAAGTTTGCGATACGTACTTTTGATTAGAAATCTGATATATTGATTTTTACAATGTATATATTAGGAAATATAAATGTTATTATATTACCTATTTTAAGAATTTAAAAAAAAAATCAAATTTGTAACCAACATTTGAGTTTATTCATTACAATCAAACGGTTTGTAAAGATACTATTTCCTTAATAAAGAAATGCAATAAAATTTAATTTGATTCAAAATGACTACTAACATTGTTTTCGTAGTAAGCAATTAAATTACATACTTTTTTTTTATAATTCTTGGGTCCTTTGTCCATCTTACTGAAGATTGACCTTACGCCTTCTGTACTTGTAAATTACTAGTGATCAACAATTTCTCCACGTTCTCCAATCTCCCAAGAACTGGCCCAAAGTACGAACAAATGTTTTCCTGCGTGTTGAATTTTTGTGAATTTTTCTCCAAACTCTTTTTTTCAGGCTAGTGGATAAAATATCTCAACTATTGGGTCAATTTTGTTAAAATTTTATTTTAAAAGTAATGTTATCCACAACGGAATGATTTTTTGATAAGATGCGCTGTTTCTTCAATGTGAACTTTTAACTTATTATTAATTTATTTTTTATTTACAAAATGTACTCATTTGCAAAAAAAAAATCAATAAGTTGACATTGCATCATTTAATAATAAAATCATAACCTTTTTATTTCAGTCAAACTGTGACGATATGAATATATCCACCAACTGCGCGTATCACTAAAAGAAATCCCTATGCAGAACAGCAGCCATATATTATACCTCCGCTATTTGAGATTTTCAAAATATGTACTTTGCTTACGAAAAATATTAAACATTGAATACATATATAACAAAATAAAATATAACGAATTGGTTTGTGCTATATCTACGTCAAAAACCCCTTATTATATCTAGTTTTGACTAAAATCACTTAAATTCATTTTAATATTACTTTATTTCTGAAACTCTTGTACTCACATTCCTCATATAAATAGAAATAACCATTGCTATAATATTGTTATTTCTTTGTAATACCTTGTAATGTGATTTCTTACTTTTATGGAATTACAAATTTTAATTTAATTTCAAGAATAACTTAAAAAAGGAAGAATAAATACACGTTAGATATTTTGGTTTTCAATTTTTTTAACACAGTGTGACTTGAAAAAACTTCAAACGGTTCTCTTATAAAATTGTTTTTTTAAATGTCTGAATTTACGTAGGGACCGTAGAAATAATCAGAAAATTTTGAGGGCAAGAACACCCTATATTCATTAAAATGACAAATATTCCATATTTCACATAACAAAACAAAAAAAAAGTCTCAATAAATGAGTACATTGTGAAAATGTTACAGGTTGGTATATAATAAAAAAATACTTTTCGACTTAAGACATGTTGGTATTCAGTTACGGATATCATATTTAGGATATATCATGAGTCGTGTAAGATTATAAAATTTCACTTTATCTATAAGCTTATCTATTACTACATCTTTATTTTAACTAAGTTAATTAGTTTTTATTTTAACTAAGTTAATTCGTAAAATGATGAACAAGGGAAATATTTTTTTATATCTGAAATATGAGACTTTTCAACCTTGAGAGGTATTTTATATATATTTTATGTATATTTTCTCCGAAGCCTTAAACATTCGTTGTAAACAGACGACACTTCGACTTAGTAATTGACAGGTTCATAGTCACGCGATCGACAGCTTCTGTAGTACCTATTTATCTCTCTACGCTTTTGGAAACATCAATGGCCATTAGCAAATGTCAAATACTCCATAATCTTTATTTCAGATAATTTATTATGCATCAATTTCAATACATCAAAATTATCAGGTTTTCCCAAACATTTATTTTTATTTTTTAAGATACATATATTCATTAATTAAGGTCATTAATAAATGTGATAAATAGTATAAGTAGGAGATTGTAATTGATGCAAAAACATTTTATAGATATTGTCACGGATCGTGGCTGCGGGAGGCAAATGAAAATACTAGAAATAAAATAGCGTTTTATTAATCAATGATTAATTAATTATTCAATGTACAACGTCACTTTATATGAATTAAACTTAACGCTAATGTTAAAGTACACTCTTTCGTAATATATAACTCGTATATGAACACTTTATTATCGCTGGATAACCTATGTATCAATTGAAGATCATTCAGTTTCCTGATTATTTCGTTCACATCCGTCGCTTCGCAGTTCCGACTGGGCGCACCTGGCCGTTGTCCACGACTCACTTCGCATTAGGAGATTTGTCAAAACAAGACTTCGCGCCACGGCGCAGTCCCAACATTTGTACAGAACGCTTGTAAATTCGAACTCTCGAGAAGATTATTTTTCTTTCTAGTATTCGGGAGATGGTTCTCGTCGCTTCTAGACTGTTCTAGTTATTTGTGGACGATTACCGAAGTTTTTAGATAATTGTAGACGGTTCTAGATCCAGCGATAGTGTTGTGAGATATTACCAGAGATTCGGAGAGTGCGCTATTTCTTCTGCTTACCATTACACAAAAGACAACATGTTGCAAGACATATATACCTACTTGTTATGATAGAGAAATGAGAAATATTCGATTATTCGTCATTCGGTGAGCAATCATTAGTACACCTCTTATAGGTAAATTTCAGTTATCGAACACTACTAGTCATACGGTTATAGTCGCAATAATTATTTAGCTCGTCACTAGGTACTCACTAAGGAAATCATCCAACTCGGATGATTTCCTTAGTGAGTAGTGAATATTAATGGACGAGGAAAGTGATTAAAAAAATTTATAAAAATAAAAATAAGTGGAGAATTGGAACTTTGTATTGTCGAAAAACTATTTATTATCAAAAAATGTTTATTGGTTGAGTACGGCTTATTAATATTTAATTGTACCTATATATATTTTTATCGAATTTTTTACAATTTATTTATATTACAGCACACTAAGTTAAACAGGATAAAAATTGATCGAAATAAAGTTAACCTTTCTTTGTTTTTATATAAAAACAAATAAATCTGAATTGTTATCATTAAAATATTTAAATTATATTAACAACGCGACACAAAATGTCAAATATTAAGTTAGATAATTTTGGACACATGGCAATTTAAATTAATTTGTAAAAATGTTTAATGCCAGATATCTCCACACAAAATTTTCCCATTTAATTTAAAAAGATCTCGTTTAAATTGGAAAAGAGCGACATTTGAGTGTCCCTTTCAGCCATCTTTCATCAGCGTAGGCTCCGAAACGTTACCAAAAACTCTGTTTTCAACTGGTTTCGGCTTTGGTTTTCGGACGACACATTTTCAGGCACTTTTATCTTCCTATCCCATTTTCAAGGGGTGGACTTAAGTGTGTTTCTGTAGTTCCAGAATTTTTAAATCGACTTTATATAAATCAACAATAATTAAGAACATAACATTATGCAACATGCAGTATTACATAATCACCATCATAAATATCAGCCCATCATCGACAAATTATTATCTATAAATCGTCTTTAAATATGCCCATCCTTTTGACGTTTTCGATTAAAAGCATTGAAAGCCTCACTATTAACTAAAAGGTTCTTGGGGTTCATTGCAATTTTAATTGGAAAGCTTTTTGAAAATTAAAAAAATCAATTAAGCATTTCCATCAGACAATATACGTAAATCTCAAATTATTCGTAATCACTAAGGCGAAATTTCCAGAAAGGAAGAAAGTTGCGGGTTCGTAACATTTTTCTGCACATTTTACAAATCGATTAGTTAAATTTATTTTATAAATAATTATAATTATCTTATCAAGCTTACTATAATAATATTAAAGAAAACGGGTGAAGGTTTCAAGAGTTTTCATGCTAAATGTCCTGTGAAGAGAAAGTGTGAGATCAAAATTTATAGATAAATAGCAGTATCTTCAAATCGGAGAACAGAGGAGGTAAAAAAAGCATTCAAAAGATAGACCGGGGAGTGAAACATATAGGAAAGTGCATTCAGTGAGTGGATGCAAAAGTGAATGACAGGCGAGATGAATACACGCCTGAAAGCAAACCAACTATTGCGGCCCGGTTGTTTCAAGTTGGATTAATATAAAAGTTTATTTAAAGTATAGATTTTTACGGAAACACATCGTTTGATTAGTGGAGAACGTAAAAATCTGTGCTTTAAACGAACTTATACTTTAATACAACTTGAAACAACCGGACCTGAGTCGCTAAGGCGCTTATTCGAAATTTCAGCTTAAGTGGGCATTGATTGCGCATAGAAAACAAGGCGATCCAGCGCTACACATATCTTGAATAAAATCTCGAGAACGCGAAAACTCGATCTATCCCGCATA
Source organism: Agrypnia vestita (assembly GCA_016648135.1). Classification (NCBI taxonomy): domain Eukaryota; kingdom Metazoa; phylum Arthropoda; class Insecta; order Trichoptera; family Phryganeidae; genus Agrypnia; species Agrypnia vestita. The sequence goes on from JADDOH010010377.1 coordinate 45,583, forward strand.
AAATAAAGTAACTATTCATATATAAATTACTAATCGTTAGTGTGGAAGCTTGAATACAACATTTGTAACCAATTAAGTTTTTTATATATATATTTAAAAACACATTCATATTGGTGAAGTTGTAATTTTTCAGAAAAAAGATCTGTGAAATTTTAAAAACAAATTAATTAATAAATTAGAAAGACATACAGAAAAATTTAATTCACGAAAAAATATTAGGTTACTACTGGGATTCGAACCCAGGTCACCTCCTTTCCGGGGCCGGTGCAAAAATTAATAAAATTAATCAATTAATAAAAGAGAACTACATATAAGGTCGACATATTTACGGAAACATTGAGGGTTGCTATAGCTTAGTGGTCGGAGCACCGGCCCCGGAAAGGAGGTGACCTGGGTTGAATCCCAGTTGTAACCTAACATTTTTTCGTGAAATAGATTTTTCCGTATGTCTTTCTAATTGATTAATTAATTTGGTTTAAAGTTTTTTTTATTTTAAGTCATTCGTCGCTATACGGGACAATACTGTCAAGGTTATCTTGAATTTTTAATATAAATTAATGAGTGTTCGGTAAACCTCTTTCCATTTAATAACACGGCTTACACAACTAATTCGATTGTCTTTCTTAAATAGAAAGACGTTTACTTGGCGGTAGCTTCATATCTTCCAGAAGGAGTCTAACGCGCTTGATCTTTACCGTCCATATTTGCAAATACAAATTATTTCTTAAATAAATAATGGATTACTTTTTAATTACTTTTAAAACGTACAATAAAAAAAAACAGCACTCAAGATAAGGCATTCACTTGTAGTAAATTTATTTGTTTTAAATTTCTGTAAACTACTCAAATGTTTTTTTTACATTTAAGTTTCATGTTTAAAATAAAGGGATCTTCATTAAATGTGCCAAACTGATTATCGCTGTAGAATTTGCAGCAGAAAATTAGGTAGTCTATTCGAATGCCCTCGTAAAGTACTCACAGTGTAGTAGAGTCTAAGAAACTGGAAACTTACATGCTGTATATTTAAATTGATTTATTTTAAATTCGTTAATGTTTGGTTCGGCCCTGCTCATGCACAGGGAGTTAACAGTTACCCTCGCCCCCACTATGGATTTTCCCCATAACATCCGCGGTTACCGGACAGCGTACTTCGTTAGATAAATGAATGTGAAAATTAAAAAATAAGTCATCCTTCCAGAAAGCAAATTCGAAATAAATTGGACCGAGACGCACATCTCCTTTTCCATTATTTAAATTTCAACAGTTTGAATGAATATTTAAATCTACTTGAGACTGAATTTAATAAAAATATTATGTTATAAAAAAAGTGAACGAGTAAAAATTCAAAATATCACTGAACTTTCTGATATTACTAAATTATCTGACTATTTGTAAATACAATTTGGAACTGAATGTTTTTTGAGTGTATTATGTTATGTACAAGTCGATTATGTAAGTATGTTATAGTCATAGCACTTCAAGGATGTGTTGTGTACCGATATCCGCTAAAAACGAATCTTCAGGAATAAAGCTGATGGCATCCGACGATTTTGAACGGTCGTGAAAACATGAAAATTTGCGTGCTTTTTTCTGGAGACGGTTCTTGGTATTTTATTTAAATTTAATACAAGTTATAAAAAAATTACCCGTAAAAACCAAGTTTTTATTATACTTCCTTTCTCATTTCCTAGTTAAAACAGCTTTAGCGCTTACCCTACGTGTTGAGCTCGAGTGGGGCGACGCTACGAAAGGGAGTAATAAAAATTTCGAAAAATCCAATATTATACTATAATTATAACTTTTTAACGAAAATTTGATAGATCATTTTTATCGTCGCCACGAGTCTGCCTGTAAAGTTTCAGCTCGATTTAATTACGGGAAAAGGGTTTAAAATCGATCCGATCGAATGTTTTTTCGTCAGACAAGCACGCAAGCAAGCAGACGCTACGACTTAAAAGAAAGGGAGTAATTTAGTTAAAATACATATTTACCTGCATCTGTTAATCTGTAATGGGTAAATGAAAAAATATCGACCATCTTAAGAAACGAGACATATTGGAAAAATTATTGCAATAGTTTATAGCATAAGCGTACGAACGAGTCTAAAAAATTTGCATCGTCCGTGTCCGTCGAGAAGGATTGAGAGAATGGAAACCATAAGAGTTTCGTATAATTAATTTATTAACATGCCAGACATTGCGATATTTTCTTTGTGGTACACGTTATGCGTAAAAAAACTTGGCTTTCATCCTACTATTTTAATTTCACATGATTTTAAAACATATAAAACCTTTTACTTTATTAAGTATATAGTTTTTCTAATAGAGATTACGTATTCCCAGCGATCCCAAACGTTCATATGGGTATAAATAAAATTCTTTAAAAAATTCTGCATGAAAGCGAAGTTAAAACTAGTTGTAGTAAAAAAAATGGTCTGAAGCTACTGCAGACTCTAGCTGTATGCAGCAACCATTTTAGCCAATTAGATTGAAGATACGGTCAACTCGCCGTGCTGCCTGCTGTTTGCTCAAACGATGACCATTATTTTGATTTACGTAGTCCTTGCAAGTAATATACCGCAATATCAAACACTTACTTAGTTTTACTGAACGCATTCATCCACACTTTAGCTAACGCAAATATACACACTGAACACGAAATATTTTCCCGGTCGGGTGGGAATTCCTTTCTCTCCACATGACACGCCGCCAAACTGGTGACCCTGACGTGATTATATCAGCTTCCGACGCGACGTGAAGGTTAATTTAGTGTTGAAAACATTATTTTAGTACCGCATCCATACGTGCTGGTCCACAAGGTTTATAATTTTGTAAGATGTGTTTCTTCCAGAATCTGTAGATCCAGAGTTGAGCTCTTCTTTCGTCGTTTCTGGACCCACGATTGCTTCCTTTCTCCACCTTCTCAGATACAAAGTACTGCTATGGTGATGACGATACCGAGTACTGGTAACCCGCGCGGTTACCCCGAAAATAGTTAGAACTAACGTATCTTGTACCTGATGAAGACAGGGTATACTCCTTTCGAAACTATAGATATAATTAATAACTCATTGCGTGTGTAGTACAAAGTTTCAATATAAAATATAATTTACATTAAATGTCGCGCTACGAATTACTAAATCATTCAACGAAATAACAATTGTGGAGTATAAAAGCAAAGGAAGCAATATCCAAAAAAAAATGTATTGCAGTCATCAAGGATTACTTATTAATAATATACTGAATTCAAGATTTTATAGAAAACATAGTCTATAGATTTATAGGAAACATAATTTTGTAAGGGATCAATCCATAAAATACGTTTAAAATTAGTTATTCTTGATAACAGCATTCTAAACTTTTTAAAATTTTTTGGGTATACCTGCCATTGTTTTTATACTTCACAATTGATATATTTATCTGGTAGATGTACATATTCGTACATACACATACATATGTACCTATACCAGTGAAATATTTCATTTCAATTGACAATGGAATAGTCAATATGTAAGCTCAAGGTTTACGAATAGGTAATACTCGAATATCGATAAATCTTATGTACACAACACATAAAGGTTTACATTATCCTACTTCCTCGGGTCGGAAACACCGCCATATTTAGACCTGGGGTTAAATATAGGCAATGCTTTGATAAAGGACATATATTAACATCAAACGTTACATAAAATGGTTAATTTCGTATAAATAATGACGGAGGTACTTATTAGATTTATTCATTAATTCATATCAGACAAACCAGGGCATTAAAAAATTCAACCCTTTTTCCACCCCCTAAAATTAACGTAAAATTTCGAACAAAATGCAGAGTGGCATGCTTTCGAATTTCTTGTAATCATTCGAAAAAAAATTATAATTTTTATTAATAAAATTTACCATATTATTACATCGATTATAAGACGCCAATTTGAATATTATTTTTTTAAATCTAGAAACAAAGAAATAAGAACTGAAAAAAATGATTAATTAAATACAGAAAGAACTATTATATTGCAAAAATTTCATATGCACTTCAGAAATATCAACATCTGTTTTCGATTTTTTTGAATCACTTATTTCTGAATAATTGATTGCTTTTTGCTACTCAATGTCAAAAAATGTTATGTTAAAAATATTTTTTTTTCACATTTTCTGCCATCGAGGGTATTAGTGATGCAGATTTTTTTTAAATAAGAACTTCATTATTAATTCTAGATTTTTTCAAGAAGCAAATACCCATTTTGCAAGTTTTGATGTCGGTGCTGTTTTAATTTTCATATAATTACTAAAAATGAATTGTTTTTATTTCCGTTACGATCATTTATCCAACCACGAGTATTTGTTTCACTCATGTCAAATGCTCCTACAGCCCTATCATACAAATTAAATTTTCCTTTGCATACAGCATCATAGTGAACTATTTTTAATGACGTTGAACGCTCTCCCAATTCCGACTACTCGCCACGCATCAACAAGGAAAAATTGCATTTGGCCATGAAAATGAACTGAAAATAAAATTTACATCCAACTAGAATACCGTGTCATAGTCAGCCTTCCACCGAGAGCTGCGCGCGCACGACTGAAAGGCGGGGCTCCGAGCTGCTGAATTTACGTGAAATCCCCACTCCTGAAAAATGCAGTGGTGGCGTTATTCTATTGGCGGAATGCACAACAGGCGACTCGTGCACGGCGCTTTTTGAGGAAATAAAAGAAAGGTCATTTTGATGCCTCGACAAGTGTTCCGGCCGGTGAAGAAGAAAGAAGAAAGAAGAAAGAAGAAAAGGCACGAGCCCCCAGCTCCTCTGCCTACCCAGCGCTACAGGAAGAAATTCTCAAGAAGAAAATACCTATCTTACTATAAGCCAACTCGCCATGAAGGAGAATTCATAGACGACCGGGAGATTTATCAACGGAGGACTACCTACGAATTCCGGCGGACGGAATAACGAGTTTCAGTATTGCTACGTACTGATATCTGATTAGGCTGACGAACTTCAACTTCTCCAACCTACTTCGAGATTCATCAACGGAGACCATCGACATTTCCAATTTTTCGGAAATACCAACTTCAGTAGGTACCTACTACTCCATATTATCTGATTGAGCTGACGTCGCAGAACTTCAACTTATCCAACCTACTTCGAGATGTATCGACGGAGATCATCGGATATTTCCAATTTTCGGAAATACCAACTCAGTACCTACTACTCCATATTATCTGATTGAGCTGACGTCGCAGAACTTCAACTTCTCCAACCTACTTCGAGATCCATTGACGGAGGTCATCGGGCATTTCCAATTTTCGGAAATACAACTTCAGTACCTACCTACCAATAATATCTGATTGAGCTGACGTCACGGAACTTCAACTTCTCCAACCAACTTCGAGATCTGTCGACGGAGATTATCGGGTATTCCAAATCTTCGGAATACCTACTTCAATACCTATCACCTACTACTATCTGGTTGAGCTGACGCTGGAAAACTTCAACCATCTTCAACTATCTTCGAGATTATTCGACGGAGATCTTCAGCAGACAGCCACGCAACCACACCGGACAAGATCATCACCTTATTTGATCTTATTTTATTTGCTCTGTATAATTGATTTTGTTAATAAACAGGCTAGGATTTCAGCAGTACCGTGTTTCACTGGTCGCATTGATATTCTATCATATCAACGTTAAGTATCAATTATGAGGCTTATATTGGGATTGACTGTCACAAAGCGAAGACTATACATTGCCATACGGCAACTACGCAGCAGCCGCAGCAGTGGTAGCTGGATTACCCCCACCCTATTCATGAGACCTTGGTTGAATACGCGTACTTTCTAAAGGTATACCCCTTACCCTATTAAAACGACATAGTCTATAAGATGCACCACGAGTAAAGAGGCGCCAAAATACTAATAAACATTCGTCTTATAGTTGATGGAATAATGTAATATGATTTATAAGTATAAATAAGGTAATATGACATAAGAATGCTAATTAAATAATTCTGTACCCTTTATATCACCAAGTAAACATTATAAACACTAGACCAACAAATAAGAAAAAAAAATATACAAAGTAAAGTGATGATGTATAGCATACCAATTGAATATATTTTTTTTTAATTTTCACTGGAAACAAAATTTGAAGAATTTTGAAGAAAAATTCAAACAAATCATCACAATAAATCTCTTTCTAGAAGAAAAAAGTAAAAATCTCAAAAGTTTATGGGGTAAAGCTCAATATATATGAAATGCTTCCGGAAATAGTAAAATAAGAAAAAAGTCTAAATTTACGATATAGCTAAGAAAATGCGTGCTGTGTAATTTTGGTTATGTTAAAAATTGGTGAGTATTGTTTGTTCACATTAGAGCATAAATATATAATAATGTTTGTACTGTATTAAGAATAATAATAATATTAATGAATACTGAAGCTGATCAAAGCTCTCTGTAGACTAGATTGTCCGATGTGTGCGTAGAGAGTGAAAATTAATAAATTTAACGTACACTTGGTGCCAAACCAATAAACCGAATGTAAATATTGTAAGTTCAAATTTTTCACTAACAACTATTGGCAACAATTTTTTATGATTCCCTATTTTCTAAAAGAGCATCTCACTTATTCCTTTTACAGTGCCGATAAATCGGCGTTTATTAGTCACCTGATAATTACATGCTTAATACACATTATACACTTCTAAATAAACACAAGCATAATGCAGAATGTAAAAAGTCTCTCAGTCATCACGTACCTTGCTAGGTACATATTAATACCTGTTCTAAGGTAGGTAGCTTTTTTTTTCATTCAACATACTAATTTTCATTTAAAAGTTTTTTCCTTTTTATCTTATGTTACGTCCTTCGTCCTCTGTTACGATGGATGATCTTCAATAATACTCGATGTTATATTTACAGCGTTTATTGACGTTTATTGATTGTTATATAATAGAAGTAGTAATTATTCTATGGCGCGCGACCGTCAGCCACGTATCTATACCTATAAAACTCAATGTCTGTATGTCTGTCTGTTCTCTATACAAATCCATACCGTTTGTCCAATTCGATTCAAATTTTGCATACTTATGCTTTGGGACGCGGCGGGTAAAATAGGCAACATTTCTTCCCTATTCTCATACCCCTTCCCCTCCCACTGAAATATTTTCGATGCAAATCTGTACAGTTTAACCGATCGGACTCAAAATTTGGAAACTTATTCTTAAGGAATCGCCGGTAACATATGCGGCATTTCCCCCCTATTATTTTAACCCTTCCCCTCCGTTGATATATTTTCGATGCAAATCTGTACCGTTTGTCCGATCGGACTCAAAATTTGGAAACTTATTCTTTAAGACTAGGTAACATAGGCTATATTTCCTTCCTCCCCTTTTACCTTTTCTCCTCCCCCTGATATATTTTTGATGCAAATCTATACCGTTCGAATCAAACCTTTGTTTCCCACCACAAATTTATTTTCGACTTAATCCTTAACTCGTGCAACGCCGGGTACGAACAGCTAGTCTAACATAAGTCTCATTCTCATGCGGTCCCGACCGAGTGTCCATGCTCTCTTTCGCGCCTCTTCTCGTTCGCTCTCTTTCACTCAATACCACAGAAATTACACTTACATGGAAATGACTGCGAAAAATATTATAAAAATCCGATAGAAATGCGATTGGTATACTTTTCGTTTATCGCTTAAATGAGAAAGTATTCATACATACGAGCCTGATGCTCACGCACCTATGTGGTCAATCAATGATTACATAATCCAGGCATTAATATTCACAAACATGTTTCGGATGTGAAATTTATAATTCGTTCATCTCGGTTGCCGATTTTCTCTCGGGATCGAATTTTACGATATTAATTTCTTTTCTGTTTACATTCCACGACCTGAGAGATAAAATTCTGAAAAAATGTTACACAAAAGTTTATAACATGAGTTTTGATGAAAAAAAAAATGACATGACTGTGTTTTAGTGACTAGAAGTATAATCTGAGATATGAGTGTCAAAAAATCTCACGTAATTTTTTAAATCCATATCTTTTATAATGCGTAACAAAGTAAAAATCTTTAACTTTTTTACATAAAATCAATTTTCAATTACCAATTTTCATTTAAATTGTAATGAATTGATTTGATTCCATAGAAAAACACCTATTATTTGCATTGTTCATGTCTAGTTTAGAGAAGATCATTAAAGGTAACGGCTAACGACGTTTAGTTCTGTTTAACGACCAGTCAATACGAATAGTATAATTCAAGGATAAACAATTTATACAAATGATCTCAATAAAAATATTAAATTAATTTGAGAGAGACATCTTAAATTTCTGTGATATTTCAATAGAATAAAATTCAATAGAAAAAAGCCAGGTGGAGGTTGTTTATTGAACATTAAAATAAATAATGCATTTTATGCATGCCTCCTTACTCATACAGAACTGTCATACTGATCTTGATGTAGTCACATAATCAACAGAAAATTATCAACATTCGAATGTCTATTTGTCCGTAATTCGCTAGAATCAGGCTGGAATTAAACAACAACACTGATTATGCTAGTGATTGCAACACTTCGATCAGCGCGCCGCTCAGGTTATTAATTATGAAGGGTCGTTATTAATTATTATATAATGTGGGATCATTATCATCTAGGGCTTCCTTAAATAGCAGTGATAAGATGCAGCTTTGTCTTACACCTCATCTAATTTGGATGTCTTTGCCTAGTGTGCCCTCAACTTTAACATTTGCTGTTTGGTTCCAGTAGGTACAAATGTTTGATGATGTGAATGTCATTTTCATCGATTCTTTTGTCTTTTAGTAGCTGCATAAGTTTTGGATGTTGGACCTTATCAAAAGATTTTTCATAGTCCACAAAGTACATACCTATACATCAGGGGCGTGCAGTGGGTACATCGCAGCATGGCTTTAACGTAACCAATTATTTGGAAAAAAATCGGAATACAACATATATTTCGTAATATTTCTATCACAATTATTATCATAGTATTCATATTTTGATATATCATAAAAATCTGTAGCATAAATATTTGATTTCTAATTTTTTCCCAAAATATACGTCTATAAAAAAGTCATGCTTCAGTGTTCCCACTGCACGCGCCTGCTATACATATCTACGTTGATATCTAAACATCATTGCACTAGGACGTCCACATTAAATAGGGCTTCTCTTATGTTTAAGCCGTTTCTAAATCTAAACTGTGTTTCGCTCATGCCTTCTTCGCACTTTTTATGATTTTTGCTGTGTATGATTTTGAGAAATATTTTGAGCATGTGACTTAGCAAGCTTATACTCGTAGTTCTATATTCTTGACACTATTTTGCATTTGGTTTTTTAGGTAGAGTGATGAATGTTGATTTAAGCTAGTCATTTAGAATTGTAACTGGTCTGTATATTGCATTAAAAATTCTACAACAGGATTAATGTTGTCGCCTTCTAGTAGCTTCATCAGTTCAATGTTAACATCGTCTGGTTCAGCTGACTTTCCACCTTTTGACGTCTTATAGTATACAGAATTTCTTCTTTGGTAATTTTTGGTTTCTCATCCTCGTTTCTCCGCAGATCTTCTCTGTCATCTCGAATAGCTCTAAAATGTATTCTTTCCAATGGTGGCCTTTCCAACATGATAAACCCTTAATTAATCCTTTAAAAATAATTTTGAACACCATTTTTTTGTCCCAGGTTCTTCTGCCACCATGTTCTCCTTCTTCTAGGGCCCCAATATCCGCCTATTTTTCCTAGCATTTTAGGGTGCAAAATTTCGTACTTTTCTGAATGTCTCATCACATGTCTGAGATAAGTTTTCGGATTTTTATAGTCCCAATTATTTATTTTTCATTATTTATCCGAACCATAACATCTTCATTCATGACTGTGTCCATCCAGCTTATTTTCAGCTTATGTTCTGTACTTCCACATATCGAAAGCTTCAAATATTTCATTCCATACAAATAAAGTATATTCTTCGAAAAAATATTTGATCACAAACGGGATGCAGATTCGTAAGAATTGGAGTTTTTTCTTTTTAGAGTATCTTTCTATTTGATTCATCTAATTTATTTTGTAATATTTATTTTGATAACCTTGAATTTTTTCCATGGTTTTTGACATAAAATTACTATTTATAACACAACATATTGTCACGAGTTAGTGGGAAATAAAATAAAGTTTTGTCAATTAACTAAAATCAATGGATACGAATTTACCTTAGTTTGTCTGTAATTCGTACTAAATCTCGCAATAGTTAATCGAAAATCTTCTACTTATATTTAAAAATTCTGATTCGCGTCGTTTGTTTCGCTCTGATCACTATCGAACACTTCTAATACGTCGGAAGTTATATCGCTGGTAAATATCCGCACTGAAATCGCCTTATGCTGTCTGTCTCGCTTGTTATCTCTAGTTTTTCTTCATATATAATCATCTGTCATAAACAGTCGATTTGCGCAGAGATTTTAGTACTAATTTAAATATAAAATGTTATTTCGCGAAGTTTTGAGTATGACGGGGAGGTTTCTGATTTATTTCCGTACATTCTAGACACCACCAGCATTTCTAATTTACTATACAGCAACAACAGGGAAGAATGGAAAAATAAGGAAGAGGCCTATATCCAGCAGTGGAAAGACGAAGGCTGATGAAGAAGAAGAAGAAGAAGATACAGTGTGCAGAGTGCTGAAAAATCCTTGAATTTGTGTAATTTTTTCCGTTTCTGCAATGTCATGACGATGTTATCCAATATAAACACACTTAACATATTTTTGATCAGATTTCATGGACCAGCACGTAGTTATTCTCCCTCACCGTTAAACTCTATTAATAATAAATAAGGAAACTTTGATTAGTAAAGTATGATTGAGACTTGGGCCAAACTCTTTTGGCAAACGTTACCTTAACGGGATTGACCGTCGGCCCCGGCCAATACCGTGTTCCTGCCCATCCCGCTACACGGTACCATAAAATCTTACGATTGCAGAAATGGGGGTCGCATACCTGACCGCACTTCAAGATAATGAGGAATTCGCCAGTAAATATGTATAATGGTAGCGCAGCAATTGACGGTAACGCCGTGTAATTCTGTGTGACCAGAGGGCATCAAATATGAATTATTGATTGCAGATCATTTGAAATTTAATAGTTTTGATTAGATCCAATGAAAGTCATGTTTTTTTTTAATCAATTTTATTTTAATATAAGCTGGTTGCTCTTACGATGAATATATTATATTTTATTTTAATAATTTATTAAAAATACAAATATATATATTTAAATTATTATTTATATCTACTACAGATATGCATGATATATGAGTCTCAAGTATAATTTGAAGGAAGAAGAAAATAAAAATATACTTTAATATTATTCGATGGTTGGGTCTTATGGAGTGGATAACAAAATAGCAATCAGTGAAGTTACTGACCAAGAGCTTGGAAAGACCGAAACAAAGATGTAGCGACTATATTTTCAACGACATTGTCGCTATCTGCTCATAATAGAGATCAATGGATGAAAATAGAGTAGAGCCAATATGATGATGATTAAATATTTTATCACCATGGACTACTAAATAAAAATGAATTCAATTAACTTTTTATATTAATTTAGTGAAATAAATTAATACTTAAATAATACAAGAAAACGTTATTTTTTGTTAATTAATTAAGTAATGCGATTATACATAATATATAAGGAAATGAAATATTTAATTTTAAAAAGTATTACAAATATATCGCTTATGTAGAAAATATACTATAGTTAGTAATAATATGTTTTAAATATATAAATATAACCATAGACTTCTTCAAACTACTTCTACTTAATCTAATAAATATGGAAAAATTGAACTGATTATTTTATTATTGCTGTTGCTAGATTTTCGAAAGCACTTTTAAGATATAACAATTTAAAATTTACGATTAAAAAAAAATTTACATAATATTTCTCATTTTACAATCAATGATTAAGAAATGAGCCTCAAAAATATTTCACTAAAAATATTCTACCTTTGATAAGGAGCGCTAATTAAAGACAATAAAGGCAATGTTACGTTAATTTTTTTTTATTCCAGTAGAGTGGGCAGCCTAAAAATATTATTCATACGATTTAAAAAAAATTACTATAAACTCCAATGAAAATAAAATTTTTTTTCTTCGTCAGCATGAAACAGGTTTTATTTAGACTCGAGGAAATTCTAATTAATGCTAATCTCAAAATGGCTCGTTTGAAGAGTGAATAATTCCTTGAATATTGTTTACTTCAAAGATTATTGGATTTTCCTCTTCACGAAGTTTGGTATTCGAATTCTTCCTGATGTGTTAATTATTTCCTAGTATTTTTTTCTGTGGAGCTGATAACTATGAAATTGGGATTAAAATAAAGAGTTTGTACCAGGTAAATGTAGGCGAGATAGAAGTGTATGAATTTATTTATCTCACAATGTTAGTAGAATCTGTGGGTTGTATACATTTATGTATGCATTACCTATATTATTTGAAGAATTTACAATTTATTATTTTTAAATGGATCGATAATATATATAAGCATAAAAAAGCTACACATTTAAATACTTAAATGAATCTTTTAATCAATTTGAAGAATATAAAGAATAGCTGATAATAATAAGTGATTAAATAATAAAAAAAATAAAAAAAGAAGAATCCTCCTGGCAACCCCGGAGTGGGTCGCCTCGGTTTAAGCTGGAAGACGCAACAGAAAAATGTGCATGAAAACAAAATGGGTCTAGACTGGTTGACTCTTACAGAAGCAGCGCAAGACAGAAGAATATGGAAACACCTTGTCGAGTCTTTGGGCCCCCGACCCTACTAGGACAAGGGGAAGAAGATGAATGAATGAATAAAAAACTTTAAAAAATGCCAATTATTATGTCGATGTTTAATTTTTGACAAAACAACAGTTAACGGGGTCCATTTGTGGCGAAACATAATAATTGGACTTCGTATGACATAATACAGTATATATTTTGGTGAAACACCTTAATCATATAACATAACACAATAATTATTGTGGCGAAATACATTAATCATACAACATAACATAAACAACAGCAATAATTATTGTGACAAAATACAATAATTGGAACTCGTACCTAATTCAGTATTGAAAACATCACATATTATATATTATAACAAAATATTAATGGTCAACTAAAATCTTACGCAGACGATACTGTACTGATAACAACCGGCCCAACATTGGAACTAGTTCACGAATTAGCAAATAAAGACATCAATACACTAAAATCATGGTTTGACAGTAGCCTACTGACACTCAACGCCAAAAAAACTACATGTATACTATTTTCTCTACAAAAAATACCTATACATAACAACAAAATTATAATCCATGAGCAAAAATGTAATACGAACTGTAAACTACCTAACAATAATTATACATTAATCAACTCCCCCTCCGAAACAAAATACCTTGGTGTGATCATTGATCAACACCTCAAGTGGAATAGACACATCATTGAACTAGTAAAAATAATAAGGAAGTGTATCTACATATTCGTTAGATTAAGAAATATTTTAAGTACAAAAATTTTAAAAATGTTTATTACGGCATTGTTCACTCTCTACTCTATACAGTGTTATCGGATGGGGAGGTTGTTATAAGAAAAACATAAACTCAGTAAAATATCACAAAGGATTATCATTAAAGTAATACTGAAAAAAAAATCTATATTTCCTACAAAAGATCTCTTTAAATTGTTCCCAGTACCAAACGTAGCTGATATTTTCAAGCAAGTTCCCATATTAAAAATATGTAAAGAAAAAACCTTACAGAAAACCAAGACTATTTCAAACTTATGAGAAATGGAAACCAATTCGTAATGCCTAATTGTAAAACCCAAATGCAGCATCACTGTATTTATAAAGCCATTAATTACTATAATAACTTACCTATCGAGATACGATGCATCAGTAACCTCTCAGAGCAAATCAAAAAATTAAAATTTTCCTAAAATCGAACTTTTTTTTAATATTTTTTATAAATCATTTAAACCTACAGCTTTTTTCAAAATAACTCCTATACATTCATAATCAATTAACCTTTTTACTGTATTATATATTAATTAATAACTTGTATACACTATGTACCTATATATTATAACAAGGAATAAGAACTGTGGCTCCCTCATCAGACTCAAGAGCTTCTCTTCACTGATGCGGTCTACATGACTACCAAGTATTTAAAAAAAAAGTTTATTCTGATATGTTATATATAAGAACTGTATTTGTACCATAAATTAAATAAAAAAAATATATGTGTTGTGATCTCACCGGGATTCAAACTCGGAACACCCAGTATGAGAAGCCACATCTATTGGCTACTATGTTTATGTTCGAGATAGTTTTTGGGATTGTCTTATTAAAGGTGTTTATTAATAATGATTATTAAGGAAACTCTTATCAGCCGCAAAACATATTGGAGTAAAGTATAAAGTTTAATATTTCTACATTTGTGCGAGAAGCGCGCAAAGCATTTGTCACCTAATATTCATATTATTGTTTTCAAACTTCGCGTGGCTTATGAATGGAAAATAAATAACCACACTAAAATGAATAACGCTCTCCATATAATACGTGTTATCATCCCCTCATGAATGATTATAATTATTAATAACAGCGTGATTATTATAATGTTCGTGAAAATTTAGTTTTGCAATCAGCAACGTTCCCAAAATAGTCAGTCTGAGCGGAGATTTGCATAATTATTTCTGGCGAAGCGCCATATAACAAACAAAATTCGCTCATTTTCTCAACTTGTAATGAGTTCTATGTGCGATACATCGCACTCATTGCCTGGTATGGTAATAGACCAACATATTATAAGCTTATGTTTATTATTTTCTATTATTATTCGCTATTTTGTTCCCGCCCACTATCTGGTTGCTGAACATTTAATTTAAAGGATCGTATCTCTCTATAGCAGTGTTTTTCTTTCAATTTATTTCTTCTTCTATTTTTTTTTCTCTCTACTCTTTTTTCTCTGCAAATCAGATAGCCGCACCATCAAGGCAGGTAGCAGTACTAAGACATACAAAAAGATATTAAGATAAATCTCATTGTCATTGATATCATAGCCAGAGCACAGATTATATAATAAACACGCTTCTAAATAAACGCTTCTAAAAATAATATAAATTATAAAAGCCTCACAGTTGTGAAGCTATTTATATGAGAAACGTGTATGGAAGTATTTTTACGAAGGCCCAGGGCTTAAAACCTGTATGAGTTGGCTTAAGCGATCACTTAATATTTAATAATATACTTTGCGTTTGCCCAGTCTATTTTACAGTAGTGTACAGTTGGCTAGATAGGTACTTTTTAGTCTAATTAACTACTAGTGGAAATGTTACAGAAAATAATTATCAAAGTGATTTTGTGGAAACCCTCAATATTCCCAACAAGGGAAGTTTTCAATGTTTTTAACGTCCTAAATATTAATCGACTCTATCAAAAATTTGCGATACTTCAAATTCACATAATGTTTTTCTGGTTAATATTCCCATTCTGTTTTTCAAAAAAATGATATGTAATTAACACCATTATGCACAATTTAATTAAAAAAATTAAAAATTAAAATTACAAACATATATAATATTTGAACTTGATAGCCTTATAGGATTAAAGGTATTGAATATAAATTAAATTTACTTGGCATGAAGCTTTGTTATTTTAAAATATACCAAAACATTATAGACGTAGATTATTACGCCACTTTATTCCCGCCCACTAAATAGTAGTTGAAAATTTTATTAATGAAATCGCACGCTTCTATCTCTCTCTCTCTCTCTCTCTCTCTCTCTCTCTCTCTATCTCTTGGCAGCGTTTTTCTTTCCATTTATTTCTTTTTCTCCAGTCGTTTTTTACTCCGCATATAGCCACATGTAGCCAGTTTGGAGTGTCGTACCAGCAAGGTAAGCAGCAGGGTCGTTAATCTGGTCAGTCATTGAGACGAAGATGAACCTTGTCGTTTCTGGCCTTTCACCTTTCCAGATACTACTTTCTAGCTTCTCCAGGTTATCTCCTTTGGACCCCACCCCGCTTCCATGTAATCGATAAAATATCTTCTAAACTTATTTTTTAATTTTTTATTAAAGATGGTGCTGTAAGCATCGAAAACATTTAATTACAACATGAGTACTTTGTTGGTCTTGTGGTTAGGACTCTTGCCTCGTGGTACAAAGGTCGCGGGTTCGAACCTCACATCATACCGGCAAGTTTGTCCTATCCGTATTCTATACTATCCATATAATAAACATAGCCAAGCGTTTAGATTAGTTTGAAAATAGTAAGAATATTGATGTGACACGTATTTCGTGTTCGCATCTCTATTTAAAAATAAATAAATTGTGAAGTAAAAAACGCTTTTTGCTACACTCACAATATTTATATTATTTATTTTTACTTTAGTTTCGAGAAGAGTAGCCCCTCTTATATTTACAAACTTAAATATAAATTTAATATATATTATCAATATTTTCGGGTAGGGGGTAGGGTAGGGTAGGGAAAGAGTTCTTTGACCATAAAAGAAAACAAGTCTTTTGGTTATTAAAGGAAACATCTTTTCTGAATTTCATTTTTTTAGTATTTCCCAGGCATCCAAACTGCTCATTATCCATCCATTATTAGAAACCAAGTATAGTAGTTTTCTCGGTTTTTCACGTAGTTCTCACTCTTAGTCTTCTTCTTTTCTTAGTGTCGTATCAGGTCTCCCTGACGTTGACTATAACTTGAGAGTATATTTCCCTATCTCTAGCGACTCGAAACTATCGGTAATTTATAAAAAAATGGTCTTATAATAGAACACCCTACACCGTAAAATTAAAAAAAATACTGAAATAAACATATATTTTTTAATGAAACATTTAATTCTAAAGTTGATATTTTAAAACAATGGAAAGTTCAAGTTTTGTGGTACCCAAATATTGTTTCGATAGGTTTGATCTATTTACGTCTAAACTGTCTATTCTTCTAATTGACTCTTAATAAATTAATTCTAGTTTTTTATTGTTTATCGATCGAAAGGCCGTTTGAAAAATTATGTAACATAATTTTTTTAACTTTCATAATTCTTTAAACAGAGTATCCATTACTGAGTGCATTCCAGAAAACTGGAACACAATGCAATCCTCGTACAATGGGTATTGTTGAATGTCTAGAAAACTACCGGCTAAGCAGGATGTGGTTGCCAAGCCATCGTGTCGGATTCTCAGTAACAATAATGACCGCTGCGCGGCCCCAACGGCCACGGGGCTTTTCTCTATTTCGAGTAGGTACCTAAATTCAATTTTAATTTCTTTTATTGGTTTGAAGAATTCTACTCCTAAAATAAATGGAAATATTTGTCAACTATCAAATCAATTTCATGCACGAACGCTTACCGAAGAATCGATAAGGCGACATAAAGCGTTCGAGATGCGGTTCTACAAAAGAATACTAAAAATAGCTGGACGGAGTTATAAGTGATGAATAAAGAAAAATAAGTAATTATAAAAATAAAATTCCGAAAATTTCAGTTTCTCGAGCATGTGTCGAGACATTCACGGAAATACGAAATCTTGCATCTCACATCCTGATGTAGGGAAAGTTTGCCGGAAGTCGGGGCCCTGGAAAAAGGCTTAAAGGCATCGGGGCTTAAAAACCTGACGTAGTGGTTTGGTCAGTCAAGTCGCAGTAAATAAAGCGATGCTAGCCAACGTGATAAGATAGGGCACTAGAAGAAGAAGAAATCAAATTCCCCGATATGTTTTATTATTATATAATATATTTTTCATAGAAATAACGGCATGTATTTATCTTTTATAATATATAAAAGAATGAGGGTAAACAACACTGATTTATTTCACTATATTTATTTTGAATTGTTAGAACGTTTTCGGGATTTCTCCCATTGTCAATAACAACACCTTTACAACAACACGTTATAAACGTGTTGTTATTGACAATGGGAGAAATTCCGAAAACGTTCTAACAATTCAAAATAAATATAGTGGAATAAAACAGTGTTGTTTACCCTCATTTTTTTAAATTTTAAAAATGAATTTCCACAATGTTACAAACAAAATACTTGAACATTTATAATATACCCCGATCTTCTCGTCAAACCGGTTTGTTTGGTACCTATGTACATGCACAGGTACATGTAAATTTTCAGAGTTATGCGCGGTAAAACTATTTTCAGACTAGAATTTTATTTATAAAATATTCGTATCGTAATGTTACAAGAGAAATTTAGATGGAAAATGCCACATTCTGCAGTCTGGTTGCATCAGTTTTGTATTGAATTCAGATATAGCGTATTGTGAGGCGGGCGCAAATATTTTATTCCTTGATAAAATTAATAATAATAAACGTTAAAGTTTTTTTTCTTCATTTAAGAAATCAATCCACTTAATGATCGTAAGATAGCAACATGAGAAAACAAAAAAGATTGGATGGGAGATAGAAAGGAAGAGATGATGGGGATAAATATTTATATTTTAAAATTTGACCATGAATTGCCAAAATATTCATATTTACAAGTAAAATATATGAGGAGTGTAGAAACAAAACTGCCACTGTGAAGTTGGCGACATAGACATAAATATATTTGTAATTGAATTTATAGTCAGAGCAATATTTTATAACGGATATGTTTTTGATAACGTGCTTCATAAACATAGAATCATTTAACCTAATCTAACCTAACATATTTGTAATTGAATATATTTTTTTAATTACGCTTCAACAGGCCAAGAGGTCCAATCACAGAAGCAAAACACATCATGATATATTTGTAATATATTTGTAATTGAATTTATAGTCAGAGAAATATTTTATAACGGATATGCTTTTGATAACATGATAAACATAGAAGCATCTAACCTAACCTAACCTAACCTAACAATATTTTTCAAATATTGTTAGTAGTAGCGGTTTCGTTTCTATACCCTTCATATGCAAGTTTGGTCAAAATGCGAGATAGTAAAAAGAGAATGATAAATTCATCAGCCACTGCGACAGTAGTTGTCAAATCAAAATATATTATTAATGGTTTCATGTATCCATGTGTAATTTAATACATCGTATCACATCCATACTTACAAAGTATTCGCAGCCCTCGTAGCCCAGTGGCTATGACACTGGCTTCTGACACCGAGGGTTCCGTGTTCGATTCCCGTTGAGGTCATAATTAATCTATGTGAACTTACTCAAGCCTGGGTATTTTGTGATGTGATTGACCTCTTGGCCTGTTGAAGCCAAGAGTTAAAAAAATTAAAAAAATATTATAATCTAATAAAATAGTATTATAATCTAATAAAATTAAAAAAAAATATAATCTAATAAAATAGTAAAATACAAAAAAAATATTTGAGCGTAATTGATTGATTGAACGTAATTGATGATAGGTAAAGCATGCAAATTGCATGACATCTAAATATAGGATGTCTTAACTGTTTTCTTAACTCTTACATTGAGTACCTACTACCTCCGCAGCGTTTTACTACTTTGTTTTATTATTTTTTTAAATTTCCAGATTTGAGTTTGTTTACTTAGGTTGTTTTTATTAACGAAATTTTATTTACCTAAATCTTCATTCCCAATCCATCAAAATATTATTTGTTGATTGTAAACCAGTTTAATTAAGCTTGTAGCACAAAAATTGACATCACCTGTTCAGTAATTATATTTATTTAATAAATCATATCTTGAGGAACTTCTTTTTACAAAACCTTTGATTATTACATCGTGTTATATAGATCCTGGTCCAAATTTCGACTCGGTTAACTATGAGATGTTTCATGCAGAGAGATGCTGAGAGGCGCACATGAGTCGTTTTGTCGTTGTATTTCGAGTTCATTTTGTCATGCTTCGAATTCATTGTGAGACTGGTAAAACCTTTAAATTATTATTGCGTGTTTGAAGAGCTGGACTATGGTGAGTATGTGCATCACCGCTGATGGCTCATTAGTTATGTCATGGGCCTGCGCATTCATTTATCCAAGTTCGGAAGACTGGAGGAAAGCCGTCATTGTACTCACATTCATAATAACACTGTACAATAAAAATTAGGTAAAAATTCAGTAGTGAATGCAGAAACCATAAAACAAGCATAATCATCTATTGAGCTCGGTAATTCAAACAATATTGAAGAATTTTTATAGAAAGTATTAGGAGGGTGACTATAAAACGAACATACTCTTTCTATTAAATTCTTTCATAAAGTTTGTTGACTAAGCATAATATTTTGTTTGTCTTTTAGTACCCGCACTCGATTCTTGACCCTGAGATGATTGAGATGCATAATGACTGCCCTCTTCCAGTCCGTATTTCCTCCATATTTCTGTAACTTTCTAGATTCCTTTCTAGAAACCATTCCTATTTCGTCCGAATTTTTCATTATAATACACAATTATTTGTAAATAAATATTTAAATACAGCTTAATGAAAATCCTGCACAGATACTGCTCTGTGAAAATGTTTTGCCGCAGGCTTCAATATCAGGTGCGCTTCCCGCCACAGCGATTTTATTCAATCTGCTGTAAGCTTTTGGTCAAAATTGCATAAAAATCGGTAATACAAATACGGTCTGTGACATACTTTTCTGTTTACTCATATATTGATATATTTCAGTACACCGATATCACTGACACAATAAAAATAATATTTTCCACGGAGGTGCTCAAATATATATCCTTGTTCATATAAATCATGAAACATAGTAATTTCGTTGTCTGTCCGTCCATCCGTCTATCTATACGTCTGTCGGTGTAACGTCCGTGATTTTGTTCAAATTCACGGCTAAAAAACGAAAATAAAACGGCCGAATATGAGGCATGAACCCCGGGCCAGCAAACCCGAACCAGCCGCAAATTAGCGAAGTTGCTACCGCTGAGCCAGCGTGACCGGTCAAAAATGCAGTACATGATGCAATCTACTTCATGTTCTGCCCAGCACAATCGCCAGGGTTTAAAATAGTACATTTAACTGCTGGCAGAGGGAATATAAAAAAATGTTCAAATATTTTGATAAATGTCGTTAATACTATTTCATGGGTGTCGGCTATAAATAAGTAAATACTCTTTTTTGACGGGTTGCAGCTAGTACATACATACATGTAAAAATGAATTAAGAAACCATAAAACAAGCATAATCATCTATTGAGCTCGGTAATTCAAACAATATTGAAGAATTTTTATAGAAAGTATTAGGAGGGTGACTATAAAACGAACATACTCTTTCTATTAAATTCTTTCATAAAGTTTGTTGACTAAGCATAATATTTTGTTTGTCTTTTAGTACCCGCACTCGATTCTTGACCCTGAGATGATTGAGATGCATAATGACTGCCCTCTTCCAGTCCGTATTTCCTCCATATTTCTGTAACTTTCTAGATTCCTTTCTAGAAACCATTCCTATTTCGTCCGAATTTTTCATTATAATACACAATTATTTGTAAATAAATATTTAAATACAGCTTAATGAAAATCCTGCACAGATACTGCTCTGTGAAAATGTTTTGCCGCAGGCTTCAATATCAGGTGCGCTTCCCGCCACAGCGATTTTATTCAATCTGCTGTAAGCTTTTGGTCAAAATTGCATAAAAATCGGTAATACAAATACGGTCTGTGACATACTTTTCTGTTTACTCATATATTGATATATTTCAGTACACCGATATCACTGACACAATAAAAATAATATTTTCCACGGAGGTGCTCAAATATATATCCTTGTTCATATAAATCATGAAACATAGTAATTTCGTTGTCTGTCCGTCCATCCGTCTATCTATACGTCTGTCGGTGTAACGTCCGTGATTTTGTTCAAATTCACGGCTAAAAAACGAAAATAAAACGGCCGAATATGAGGCATGAACCCCGGGCCAGCAAACCCGAACCAGCCGCAAATTAGCGAAGTTGCTACCGCTGAGCCAGCGTGACCGGTCAAAAATGCAGTACATGATGCAATCTACTTCATGTTCTGCCCAGCACAATCGCCAGGGTTTAAAATAGTACATTTAACTGCTGGCAGAGGGAATATAAAAAAATGTTCAAATATTTTGATAAATGTCGTTAATACTATTTCATGGGTGTCGGCTATAAATAAGTAAATACTCTTTTTTGACGGGTTGCAGCTAGTACATACATACATGTAAAAATGAATTAAGAATATATATATTTTTAATGAAAAAAAAATCGAAAATTTTGAATTTCAGTTTCTGCTTCGTATCCTGATAGCAGGGGCATGCAGTGAGAATATTGAACCACGATATTTACAAAAACGTATATTGAAAAATATCAAAATATATGTAGGTATAGCTCGTAATATTTCTGTCATACTTATTATAATATTATTCAGATTTGATATGATAGAATATTCTTTTACAGTAATATTTTATTTCGATGTTTTTTTTCTAAATATATATATTTATGTAAAAGTCAACCTTCACTGCACCCGCCTGTTTGGCCAGTGTATATATTTTATCGAAAGATAGAATTTTTATATACCTATATATTTTTATTTGATTTAAGAAATTTATTTTAGTTATAAATTTACTTTAGTTATAAACTCTTTTAATCACTACATAAATCAATAAATGTAGTGATTAAAAGAGTAAATGCTTGAATTGATAATAAACTATTTCAGTCTTTTAAATAACCCAACATGAATTAGAAAATTCAAGCTATACCTAATCTGAAATCGATGATTTATTGGAAAAAGACTTAAATTTTCAAAGAGGACGAAAAATATTATCACAGAAGCTGTTGAATTATAGCAAAAATCTTGAATGTGATTAATAGATAAATTATGTAAATATTATAATAGTAATTTTTTTACAGCACATCTAAATTGTTAAAATTTTTTTATTAATCTTCGCAATATTAGGAGATTTATGGTTTTTGAATACTTTATTATCTTACATAGAGTATAGCAAATTGTGTGAAGAATTAATCACTTTTAAAATAGGTCATGTGTAGGAGGTAATAAAATGTAAAAATTGTAGAACAGCATTTATTGGATAATGATGATTAAAAACTTATTGTCATATTCATTTTTACGCTTACGGCAGAATTTTTAATTTTGATCTCACTAATTTTTATCCGTATTAAGACATGTATTGTATATTATAGGTAGATGTAATAAAAATGTACGTAGATTAATTAAAACATTCAGAGAGGCAGTCCATATTCGTTTTATCTAAAATCATGAAAACTATATTTACCTACATCTAAATAAATAGCAGAAACTTTGTACAATGAAACAAAAACTCTTAAATGTCGTTAAATATACATGCTTATTTCGTCTATTATTTCTAGATCGACACAACTTTTTGCAGTTCACAACGTCATTTCCATCATTATATATTGTAACGAGGCGAAAAAGAATTGCGCACAACAACACTATCGAAAATTCCAAAACCGTCTAGCGTAATCTACGGCTTTCGGGAAGCATCTAGAAACATCTATAAAAGCCTGGAAGCCACGGGAAACTTCTATTAAACTGGTGCATTGCTGGACCCTTCTGGTCCTGGAAACGCCTAGAAGGTTCGATACCGGCATTAACCAGATATTAAGCGCGGGAGTAGAGTTGTTGTTGTTTTTAGCGCACCTAACAGCGAAACAGAAGCGAAGGCAGCCGTGAACTGCGAAGGGCAGGATGGCCAAACGAGCAATAATTCGACAACGTAAAATCTGGAAAAGTTCTTACGTAACGAAATAAGCCGAAGCGAATAATACGTGCGATTATAAAATGTCTATTTACGAGTGAAAAATTTACGAAATAATTTAATTAAAGTAAATGCAATACTTAAATAGTGTTAAGTGACTCTGTACGTTTAATTAATTCATTAATCAGTAATTAATGAATCTGTAAATAATTTCCAGCGTTTCCGCAGCCACGATACGTGACAATATGAAACTTTAAAATGTTGAATTGATTAAAAAATGTGGAAAATATTTTGCATTTTTCAATGAGATAAGAAATTAATCAAAATATAAATCACAAAAGAATCCAGATCTCTGACATTAAAGTTAGTAAGTAAATATGTATGTTAATGAAATTAAAGAGTGATTTGGACCAAGTTTTGTAATGTTACTCTCTGGGAATCTACAGAAAACATAAATTAATAACAACTGTAAAACCGTTTTTTCTTGGAAATATAGAAGTACCTACAATATAAAAATTTATACGATCTAGAAATGAATTGAGACGATTGCGTCGGATATTTGTAAAGAATCATTAAGTCATCATCAAGTAACATTTAAAATTATTTCATTAATATTATTTTCCCCTAAATAAATAAATCTCACACAGCAGGCCTTTCAATTAAAGTTTCTTCACAAAAGTGATTTTCTTCAATTTGAACAAAATCTGATAGTCGATTCTCGAAGGAATTTCCCCTACACGCATAGGTGCCTATACCTATCTCCGGGCGAACCAATATATCCAAACTTCCGAAGTATTTTAATTCCAATTATAGGGAAAATGTCATAAATAACTTCGCGGTAACGGCGAACGATTCCGGCTTGATTAATGTGTGACGTCACAATGCCCGGAGCCCCCGGGAAAGCCAGGGAAGAAGAAAAAAGGAAAAAAGAAGATTACCTCCAACAATTCCCGTAAATTAAATTTGGAACATAAAACCCAATGATGCGGCACCGCCGCGCATATTATTTCTTTTTAAGTTGAGGTTTTGACAGTTTTGAGGCCGCGGGCGCTTCAATGTTGTTGTTTTAAAACACGGCTTTGGCGGGAAAAAGAAGAAATATCGTACCTTTGAGCGAGAAGCGCGCGAAACGACGCTACTGGTCGGGATTAAAGTGCGCTTTTGGCGGTAAAGTGATCGCAACAATCAAAGTGGCGCTGCCGGGGGAGATTATGTACAACCTACAACCTACAACCTACCGTACGGCTTCGCTGGCACGAGCAAAAATCTATTAGCAATATTATTTTTTATGGTGTAATCGTAAATGTTAAAAATTTGCGGCATCTTGTTTTGATTTTGATTGATTCGTACAACACGTTGATATTTAATAACATTGAAAATTTTGGAATTTTATAGAAAATGGTATATTATGAAATATTTAAATACTTACTAGTTATTACCCGTCCATAAAAACAGATTTTTTAAGTTTGAATTTCAGCTTGAAATTTATTACCGGGGCGTGCTGTGAGAACACTGAATAATGACATTTACGTAATCATATATTTTGAAAAAAAAAATCAAAGAAAATATGTATCTCTTAATATTGGAATATTTAAAATGTTCTTAGGTTTTCACGCCCGTTCAGAATCTTCTGGTTTGAGTTTTCTGGAATATTCTGCCGTGTTTCTACGACTTTCCTGGCCGACGTTTCAGATGCCATTGCAAGTTACATTATCATCATTTAATCACAATATAATCAACACACATTACAACGCATCAGCCCTGATGATGGACTCTGCAAATGAATCCATTACGTCGGCCAGAAAGGTCTTAGAAATATGGAAAAATTTCTCAGAAAACTCAAACCAGAAGATATTGTAAAATTATTCAGATTTTAATATATAATCGAATCATAATATTCCATCATATAACCATTTTATTTCGACTTTTTTTTCCATAATACATGGATACTTTTAAGTCATGCTTCAATGTACTTACTCACTGTATGCGCCTGGTAATTTGTTACGTATACATTAATCTGTCACAACAACAAAAGTATTGCGAAATCAATTTAATATATAAAAAAAATTATTTATTTATATTAGCATTCATTATAAATGAACTCAGCCTTCCTATAAATCAAAATGACGTATGATTTCTTATTGCCGCAATTGTTGGGGTTTCCCTGTGATAATAATGTTACGTAACAATTGGGGCAAGAACGCACTTTATAGAAATTTCTTTCCAAATGTCACACAAGAGCAGATACTCCACTTAATTATCTGTCGCTTGGTTTACAACATACGATGGAAACACTGTTTTCGCCACGGTTTGCTGCTAATATCGCGTCAGTAGAAACGTCAGAATAACATTGACGCGCCACGGCTCAGGCCCTTATTTATACACAATTACATTGGCTTTTCAAATCCTCGAGAACATTTCTTCCTGTTTCTGTTCTGTTCTAGTCGACTGTTCTAGGCGTGTCCTGAGTTTTATAGATAGCACGAGAGTGTGGTAGAAAGTGCTAGAGAGTTCGATATTATTGCTCCATTAGTGTTATATTACGAGGGATTCCAATTGTACGTAAATTTCTTCGACGTCTATCGTCAAGTTACAATATTGAAAATTTGAGATATAGATTTCAAAAATAATGATGAACTAATTTATATTTGACAAAAATACGATAACGTTAAATATACAAATGTCTTGTTCTAAAATTTTGCGTCTGTACGAATGTAAACCTAGCATAACAAGTTTCTCCGCGCCCTCTGCTTTTTTACAGGAAATATTATTATCGGCCGATAGCATATGTATAAAAATATATGGCTGCAAGAATCGATTTCATCTATGTCTGTGGAGCCTGAGAGCTCCATACAAAATCAATGCCTCCTTATGATTTTGCCAAATGTATTTATTATAGGTAAGAGATTTAGCTTTTTACAAATTTTTGCAAATCATAGGCATATTTGAAAAAGTCTGCAATGAAAATTTTTAGCTAATTATGTTGTCGAAAAAATCTCATTAAAACGAATTTTATTTTTTAAACTTCAAACATTTAAAATCTAATTAAAAGGTTTTTAAAGGTTATTTCAATTTAATATATTTTCATAAAAATATGTACTTGACAAAGAAAGTAATTTGATCAAAGCTATCTCAAAATCTGAGCGGATGGTAAATTATTTATTTCTTCTAGCGTGCTTCAAGATGTTTGATTTGTAAATGGTTAAGACAGAATAATATATTCAATGGTAGAAAAAGATAAATAAATATAAAAATTAAATTATAGAAGTCTCAAAGAGACGAAGCTATTTATATATGAGAAAAGTGGACGGAAGTCTTTTATACGAATGGCTCAGGGCTTACAACCTGTATGAGCTGGCTTAAGTTGATTACTCTACACGATGCAATGTTCACCAATTCCATCGTAAGAACATCTACACATTATCAAATTTTTGAAAGTTCTATTTATATGTATGTTTGAATCGAGAACACTTCATATATTGGACTGGGCTGTGCTAGAGACATATGTTGTTATTTTTTTCTCATTAACAAGTTAGTACACATAGATTTCGCAACTGATAATGAAACCCCTATATTTTATTTTTCAGAGTTTTTTAGCAGTACTCCTTATTAATGTATAAAAAAATGAGAATACTAAATACGAGAAGTAATAGATAAAGGTTATACGTACATCGTATTATCACGAGATTAAAATATTGAGGAGAATAGTACCTACTCAATCGAAGGGTCCCGAGCGGACTGGAATAATACGGAAGAAAGAAAAGAAATACGCCAGAAGTTGCTGGAACTCGAGCAGTTATAAATTACGCGCAGAGCGCGCGTGGAATAACAGTTTTGTTATGATGCTTTTGCGACACTACAGAAAGCGAAACCGGAGACAAGAAACTAGCGGTAATTCAGTGTGACCAGCAACAATAAATTACGATCATATTCTAAGAAGAGACGAGACGAGACGAGACGAGACGATAATTTCATGCGCTAAAGAAATGATTTCAGCTGATATATCTGATGTTTCAGTGGTTTCATTGACTCTTACACATCCAAGACTTACTGTAACAGTAACCTCGTGCTAACTTACTGAATCCCTCGTAATATGTCGACGACAACAATAAGATCATTAACACTAGAAAATAAAATAATCTTATCAAGAGTTCTAAAGATCAACGCATTGTGTATATGGGGGACCGATTGTTGCAGAGATTGTTTTAAAATTTCTATCGGTCTTAATATCAGCCGCGGAACGGTGGCCGGGGTGAGTCGCGAGATAATCGGTGCGACAGATATAAAGCGAAATAATCGAGCGGAACCTAACGGACTATTTAAATAAGTACGACTACTTATATGCGATATTCAAATGGAATGTTCTAGCAAGTGATAAATAAGATGCTACCCAGTCATAGTGAAGTGTTCATAGACGAGTTATTAATTGGTAATTAGTGTGAAATCAAGAATAGTGTATTGATTTAATTCGTGTTAAGTGACTTTATTCATTTAATTACAAATTAATAAATTCCTAATTAATTACAATTGTTTTTATTTGTCTCTCGCAGTTATGACAAGTGACATTAATATAGAAGTATTTTTTTTCAAAAATAACATAAAAAGAGGATTTACTGTATTGGGAGATGATCACCTTAGAATCCTCAGCAATCGACTATCTTGCAACATTATTTTATTCATGAGAAGATGTAAGAATGTGCATGAGACTAGAGTTTTGTATCAGGATAGAAAAGTGTGACACACAAATCTCTCTGACTTCCCCGTTGTTTTTAAGTAAAAAATATAATGATATTCGGTACTATCTGATATAATACCTGAAATAATTAAACATATTTTAGAATAATAATTGTTCTCGAAAGGCAAAAAGAATCATTGATCCGTCATCCAAAAACGGATGAATTAGATAACCAACATGTAAAAAGCTCACCGACTTATCGAAGCGTGAAGCTTCTAATCGCGAAAGAAAATGGGCAAAAATCGCAAAAATACCGGGGAAAATGGCCAAAATACCAAAGGGAAATGGCCCTTTGATCTCCATTATGTAATTAAAGGCGCCCAGCGGTTATTCGTGGGGCCTTTTCATTTTGTGTTTTTATTTTTTACGTCTCAATTTTCGATAAAAATATACCGTTTTCGGTCTGCGGTGTTATCAAAAGCTCAACGCGAATATTGCTATTTATTGTTATGTGCTCCGTTTCCAACGATTAAACTAAATTTATCATTACTTAAATAAGAACAAGAATGAATTATAAGGCTTTTTATTATCGTATAAATTAATTTTCATAAAAAAACGGAAGATGAAAGACATCGTTAAAAATAATTGCTTAATTAAGATTAATTAAAAAAATATATAAATAAGCAAGAAATACAAAAAAACCTATGAATCGAAAAAAAAATTTGGTTACCTACGGAATACGAATCAAAACTGTTTCTCATTTATTTATCCTCTTGTCAAATTTTTTGTATCGAAATTAGTATCGCTGTTTTGGGATCCAGGTGGTAAACAAATATTTTTTCGTTAGATAATTTTTTTCTGTATTTCTTCTGAACTACTTTCTAAAATTGCATAAAATTTGCGAAACACTAAAGTGTATTTTGATTAAAAACTAATAAGATATATTTATAACAAGACTTTAACATAAAAAAATATCAATGACTTAATTAATAATTAAAGCCTTGAGATTAGTAGTCAGAATGCTCGCTTTTTGAAACAAAAATCTAGTGATGAATATCTCTAAGGACTATCCAAGTTAATTTGGTACAATTTGGTATAATAATAATTTGGCATAATAACAAGCCTAAATCGCGGTGCCCATTTTATGTCTTTAAATTAAAAGCTGCAAAGCGTTGCTCTAAAATATACGTGTGAATTTTAAAAATTACGTTTTTTCCATAGTTGTTAATACAGTTTTTACTGAACGTCTGCCGCCACCTGTAGACAGGCAAGCAAAGTGCGCCATATAAACGCACAAAATGTACCTACTGATTGCGTGATCCGACGACATCCACGGCCAACTTTCCGGTCTTGGATCTGTCAGCAGCATTCGAAATTCACTACTTTCTGTCCTATAATCGTTAAATAGATTCAGATAGTTGGTGTTTCGATATCGAATAAATTCAGTAAAAATTGTGAGAATTCTTATTAATATTGCAACGAGATGGTGAACCAGAAGGAAAGACGTACTATCGAAATCTCTCGAAGACTCCACAACACCATGGAACACTTTGAAATCGACGAGGACATTCTCGTAAACACTGTAAAAGTCGAGTAAATACAAGAAATGTAAAAAAACTTCTCGAGGGATCACGAAGCCAAAATGTTTTGTATTAGGTCCTTACATATGAAATTGGCGTTTAGTATCGGAGGAACATAAAGCTGTTTTTTTTTATTATAATATATTTATTTAATCGAAGTACGTACCATTGCTATCTATGCACTTTTCCAATCTCATAGGTAGTTCATCGATCCCTTTACTAAAAAAACCATTCGGATGGGAATCAATAAAATCTTTGAAGGCGGTTTGGACTGCCCCATCGGAGTTGAATTTTTTCCTTTGCAAGAAGTTATCCAAATTTCGAAAAAAATGGTAATCTGTTGGGGCAAGGTCCGGAGAGTACGGTGGATGTCTTAGACATTCCAATTGAAGCTCCTCTAATTTGGTAGCCGTCTGTTGTGCAGTGTGTGGTCTAGCGTTGTCATGAAGCAGCAGTGGCCTAGAGCGATTAACCAGCCTCGGTTGTTTAGCAGCGAGCTTTTCCATCATGGTTTGCAGTTGCTGACAATAGACATCTGCCGTAATCGTCTGGCCAGATTTAAGAAAGCTGTAGTGAACGACACCAGCACTAGTCCACCAAACGCTCACAAGTAACTTTGTTTGAGTCAATTTTCGCTTGGGGCATGGTTTGGCTGGTTCGGCAGGGTTCAGCCATTGCGATGAGCGCTTCCGATTATCGTACAGGATCCACTTTTCATCACAGGTAAATGATTCGATTTAAAATCCCTTCATTATTGTGCCGGTTGAGTAATGCAACGCAGCAGTCAACGCGCGTTTGTTGATTTGCTTCACTCAATTCGTGAGGTACCCACCTTTCAAGCTTTATCACCTTACCAATTTGCTTCAAGTGGATTAAAACAGTTTTATCACTAACACCGCAGCCTGCAGCTAACCCGGATGTGGTTTGCGATGGATCCGCTTCCACAATAGCCTTTAATTCTTCATTATCAACTTTGGTCTCCGGCCGTCCACGGGGCTTGTTCTGCAGGTCGAAATTTTCAGAACGAAAACGTTGGAACCAAAAACGCACTGTGTTTTATTTTGCGGCACCGTCGCCATACACATCATTAATCCTTCGAGCCGTTTCTGCAGCACTGGTGCCACGGTGGAACTCGTACTCGTAAATAACGC
>JADDOH010010378.1:0-132123 GCA_016648135.1 Agrypnia vestita
TAGGTCCTTACATATGAAATTGGCGTTTTGCCGTACTGGCAAATTTGATCTCAAATATCTTCTCTTTGGTTAGGAATTCCAAATCCAAATTTATACAGCTATTTACTCATGTATTGTGTTTTGAAAATTATAATTCATTTGTTTTTTCCTCAATTGTTTTTTTCTTTGCGTCACTCAGTTTACAAAATGAAAAACTTGAAATATCGCGTTATTAACGAGTACGAGTTCCACCGTGGTACCAGTGCTGCAGAAACGGCTCGAAGGATTAATGATGTGTATGGCGACGGTGCTGCAAAAGAAAACACAGTGCGTTTTTGGTTCCAACGTTTTCGTTCTGGAAATTTCGACCTGCAGAACAAGCCCCGTGGACGGCCGGAGACCAAAGTTGATAATGAAGAATTGAAGGCTATTGTGGAAGCGGATCCATCGCAAACCACATCCGAGTTAGCTGCAGGCTGCGGTGTTAGTGATAAAACTGTTTTAATCCACTTGAAGCAAATTGGTAAGGTGAAAAAGCTTGAAAGGTGGGTACCTCACGAATTGAGTGAAGCAAATCAACAAACGCGCGTTGACTGCTGCTTGCATTACTCAACCGGCACAATAATGAAGGGATTTTAAATCGAATCATTACCTGTGATGAAAAGTGGATCCTGTACGATAATCGGAAGCGCTCATCGCAATGGCTGAACCCTGCCGAACCAGCCAAACCATGCCCCAAGCGAAAATTGACTCCAAAAGAGTTACTTGTGAGCGTTTGGTGGACTAGTGCTGGTGTCGTTCACTACAGCTTTCTTAAATCTGGCCAGACGATTACGGCAGATGTCTATTGTCAGCAACTGCAAACCATGATGGAAAAGCTAGCTGCTAAACAACCGAGGCTGGTTAATCGCTCTAGGCCACTGCTGCTTCATGATAACGCTAGACCACACACTGCACAACAGACGGCTACCAAATTAGAGGAGCTTCAATTGGAATGTCTAAGACATCCACCGTACTCTCCGGACCTTGCCCCAACGATTACCATTTTTTTCGAAATTTGGATAACTTCTTGCAAAGGAAAAAATTCAACTCCGATGGGGCAGTCAAAACCGCCTTCAAAGATTTTATTGATTCCCGTCCGAATGGTTTTTATAGTAAAGGGATCGATGAACTACCTATGAGATGGCAAAAGTGCATAGATAGCAATGGTACATACTTTGATTAAATAAATATATTATAATAAAAAAAATCGGCTTTATGTTCCTCCCATACTAAACGTCAATTTCATATGTAAGGACCTAATATATATTAAAATATTCTTACATCTTGGTGTTTTAGCGGCGAATGGGTAACAGTATTAATGAATAAATGGAAAAAAATTCAGAAAATTAGAATAAAACTAATGTTTCGTGACCGCCAGCCGCCGATCAAAACGATGAAGTGTGATTGGTCGAAACTGACATTCGACGTATTCTGCTCCAATTGCTATCCAGAAATCAAAACCTTAAAAAATCCGACCAGTTGACAGTTGGAACTTAGAGTGTTGGTGTTTTTTCTGTTAAAAATCGACTTTTTTTTAAAAAGCACAATATATGACGTAGTCGAAGTTCTTCAAGGTTTTAACCTTTCGGAATACATATGTCAATCTGTTCCATCCAATCCGAATTCGACGAAGCCTGGAGAATAAAAAAATGGTTGAAGGTGCATCATCAGGGAAGGATGGACGCTGTTAGTACAATTTTCAGCTGTGAACATAGCTAGTTGTTGTGAAGTTGATATATTTCGAATGTCTGGATCAAGCGCTTCATCAGCGGAGATTATAAAGGAAAATATATCCTTTTTTTACTCCGACCCAGTGCGGTGGAGGCAATCCGTCCGTAATCGGACTAATAAAAAAAGAAGAACCAAAAAATGACTATTTTCATGAGTACACCTGCAAATTTCTTTAATCTTAACAAAGATTTGCCTCGCGCGCGACAATTATTCGGGGTCATAAATTTCTGATACACCGCGAGTTTGGTTACTTGTGAATAATTTATACCGCGTTCGTGTATACGCGAGCACTCCCCCGTCCACGAAAGCACACAACCCAGCGCTCCCGGAATTTTAATATGTACTTTCGCACCAGCACTTTCCTTCCACGCGTAAAATCGGCCGGCTGAGGGGACGCGGGGTGCGGCAGGGGGGAGTTCTGTGGGAACGTGTTGCTTCCTTACTAGGGATGCGCGGAAGAGAAAAACTCCCTTAGAACGGGCACGCCTATCAAGAACATCGTGAAATGAGTTGGTGTAATGATGCATTCTTATTATTAATATTTTTATTAAAAATGTTATTTATTTTAGTACATAACCAACCCATCTCTTCGTCGGGACAACCACTACAATAGCATGCATGTATCACTGCCCACCAGAACCATAGTATTATTAACATACCAACACCCTGAATCCCCAAATACCAAAATAGTGGAATTGGTGCGCATTGACGCGTTAGTTTGAGATCTGTTTATTTATTTATTTCAATATAGGTACAAAAAGTACCTATTACATAGTAGTATATACAAGAAATTAAAAGAATAGTATTAAAGTAAAGCAAAACACAATAGGAATTGACAATATTGTCACGGGACGTAGCTTTGGGAGACAAATGAAAACACAGGGAACTAATTTAGTTTAATTTATTACCAAAGTCACTGAACATGAGTTTAATTGTAAAACCGTTCGTATTTTTTTTATTCGCTAAATGTCTTCCGTTTTTTCCATTCCCAAATCGAAAAATTTCACACACTTCTTATTGTTATCGTTATTTTTATTGTTATTGTTTCTTAATTCACACTAATTAAAACTATTTATGTCGCTTAGATTACTTCTGGTAAATTCCGTTCAATATTCGCTCGTTGAAACATTTGCCCCAGTATTTTTTATTCACTTCTGCTGGTATCACTGGTAGTCGCTGCGTTTCCTTGCTTACTAATATCGCGTTTAATATCACGAATCACTGATCACACTGTTTTACGCTTCGGGTGTCGCACTATTGTCGTCATAAACTGAATTACCTAAGCCCGCATCACGTGACTCTTTTTATAGCTCAATTGCCTCAAAAGGTTTATTCTAGAGGTTACGAGAAGACTGCGGAACGTTCTAGACGATTCTACGTAGTTTTTCACTATGGAATGTTGTAGAATTTTCCTGAAAAATAACGCGGATAGGTGAGTGACCCTGGATTGCGTGCGTAACAGTTCGCGATTCTGTTTGACTGACCGCCGGCCGTTGCGTTATATCATTGCTATCAGCATTTAGTAGGTACGTAGCTTCGCTACAATATAGGATTAATAGTTTTTTGAAAGTAACATTATGTAGAGAAAGGAGGTTTAAAGTATAAAAGATTACACAAATAGGTATAATAATTTGTTTGTGTATTATTATGAACTAACGACGGCAGAGTGTAGAGCTTTTAGTAGCGCATCTTTACAATGTGCTAAACTAGAGATAAAAATATCAGAGACTAGAGACTATATCAAAACATAAGTATAAGAAAGATATATATATTTTATATAATGTATATATAATAGATACATATATATTATTACAGATATATGATATATATATATATATTAAAACGAGCTTAGGAGATACAAAATAAAAAAAATATAAAAAATTATAAGTTTGAATAATACCAAAATTATTCATCAGGTATTAACATTTCATAATTTTGATGTAAATAAAGAAAATATTTTTACCATAATTTCGTGAAAAAGCTGATAAATTTAGAAGCAGATTTTACGAAACAGGAAAAATTTTAAAATGAAAGCCTTCAAAGCGGAAACAAAATGGTTTCCGCTGCTGTGCATTATTTACGCGTGTACTAGCCCTCTGCGGGCTCTTAGCTTACCTGCTTTCCCCACTAGGTCACGATGTCATTACCAGCAAAGCCTTTTTTAAAAGCAGCATATTTAAAAAAAAAAAAATTGTCTTCGATATATTTTTTTGAGTAAATATTAGGTCCTTACATATGAAATTGGCGTTTTGCCGTACTGGCAAATTTGATCTCAAATATCTTCTCTTTGGTTAGGAATTCCAAATCCAAATTTATACAGCTATTTACTCATGTATTTTTGTTTTGAAAATTATAATTCATTTGTTTTTTCCTCAATTGTTTTTTTCTTTGCGTCACTTAGTTTACAAAATGAAAAACTTGAAATATCGCGTTATTTACGAGTACGAGTTCCACCGTGGCACCAGTGCTGCAGAAACGGCTCGAAGGATTAATGATGTGTATGGCGACGGTGCCGCAAAAGAAAACACAGTGCGTTTTTGGTTCCAACGTTTTCGTTCTGGAAATTTCGACCTGCAGAACAAGCCCCGTGGACGGCCGGAGACCAAAGTTGATAATGAAGAATTGAAGGCTATTGTGGAAGCGGATCCATCGCAAACCACATCCGAGTTAGCTGCAGGCTGCGGTGTTAGTGATAAAACTGTTTTAATCCACTTGAAGCAAATTGGTAAGGTGAAAAAGCTTGAAAGGTGGGTACCTCACGAATTGAGTGAAGCAAATCAACAAACGCGCGTTGACTGCTGCGTTGCATTACACAACCGGCACAATAATGAAGGGATTTTAAATCGAATCATTACCTGTGATAAAAAGTGGATCCTGTACGATACTCCGAAGCGCTCATCGTGATGGCTGAACCCTGCCGAACCAGCCAAACCATGCCCCAAGCGAAAATTGACTCCTAAAAAGTTACTTGTGAGCGTTTGGTGGACTAGTGCTGGTGTCGTTCACTACAGCTTTCTTAAATCTGGTCAGACGATTACGGCAGATGTCTATTGTCAGTAAATGCAAACCATGATGGAAAAGCTAGCTGCTAAACAACCGAGGCTGGTTAATCGCTCTAGGCCACTGCTGCTTCATGATAACGCTAGACCATACACTGCACAACAGACGGCTACCAAATTAGAGGAGCTTCAATTGGAATGTCTAAGACATCCGCCGTACTCTCCGGACCTTGCCCCAACAGATTACCATTTTTTTCGAAATTTGGATAACTTCTTGCAAAGGAAAAAATTCAACTCCGATGGGGCAGTCCAAACCGCCTTGAAAGATTTTATTGATTCCCGTCCGAATGATTTTTTTAGTAAAGGGATCGATGAACTACCTATGAGATGGCAAAAGTGCATAGATAGCAATGGTTCATACTTTGATTAAATAAATATATTATAATAAAAAAAATCGGCTTTATGTTCCTCCCGTACTAAACCCCAATTTCATATGTAAGGACCTAATATTTTCAGCGATCTTTTATTCTCGTTGGGCGATTATCTAGCAATAAGAATAAATTCAGTACTTTTTCTTATGGTTTCTTTTGCATTTCGTATCAGATTTTTGAATCAAAATTTAAATTTAATCATCATGTTCCATATATTTTAAATTTACAAAAACAATACCTTAATAAATGATAATATATTGTCACGTTATTTTATGATTGTAAAGGTACTTATTTTGTGTGATTACATTTTAAAATCAATTTAAATATTTCAGTTTTAACATCAACATGTTTATCAGGCGCGTACCTCTATAGAATATCAGTCTCAACCGCGATACCTTTCACATGCTCTTATCATAACCTCACCTTAATCATACCATCTTGCTATCACTTAACTGTGATGTCAAATTGTCGTACAAGTACACAATGATAATTTTTTGTGGAAGAATTTTATCATCGATTTAGAAATGCGTACATACACATGTCACATCAATATTCCTAATAAACTAATCATCAATCCGTTTCCTCGCATTGGTAGGAAGAGAGAATAGAACGCCATATTCTTCTATATTTGCACATCACTTTTGCTTCGGCTATATTCATAAATCTTCTCGTGCATGTTATACAGTTGTGCTGAATTGTGGTGTAAAAAGTTAACTTACCATTGCACTACCAAAGGATAAGGATGAGATATGAAAATAGACGTTGGTAAATATCATGAACTTTTTATTAATAAGCTGATTAATAATTACGCTCATTACTAAGGGAAATTTTACTTTTTATCAAATATATATCAATATTTTCATTTGATGTCGGTGGTGTATTATTTATAATACCGTTGTACTTGTCAATCTAGTGGTTAAAACGCTCGCCTAGTAATCTAGTACGAGGATTATTCCAGGTGACTGGTAAATTATTACTATGTAAGTGCTGATATCGTTTGATCATTTAGAACGTGTGAGCGAGGAAAGGATGGTTAAGAAAATATACGGGGCGAGTGTTGAAGGCAACAGGGATAGAGGACTTCCGCGGAAGACCTCTCAAATGATACAACAAATATAAAAGGATGGCCCTGTTAAAAGTCTCAACAACCATAGAGCTTGCATGAGAAGATGTATGAATGTAGCCGAAGCAAAAGAGGTGTGCCAAGATAGCCCTGCCGGAGAAACGGCGTATTGGTTAGTTAGTTAATTAAAATAATAATTATAAAACAAAAGGCAGGATGTGGTGTTATGGTACCATATTTTCTCTAACTATCGCCTAAAATCTGGTGTATCTGTGATATAAGTGGTTTACGTGATATAAAAATAGTTAATTAATTAGTTTGGCAACAATTGCAAAAATTTTTTTTTCATTTTTCAGAAATTAATAAATATTCTTCATGAAGTTAAATATAATATATCACGTTTATATGTAATGTACCGAAAATTATTAACTGTGTTGTCGATAAATGATTAGATTAAAAAATATATAAGTGTATCTGAATACCAACATGTGTTTAAACGATTTGGCGATAACATTGTAGAGATTATTCATGATGATCATTAAAATGATTGGAAAACATAAACTTCGTTTTATCTACTTGAGTTTGTTTGTATTTCATCAGAATCTTTCATCAACAGTTGAAGTATGTACTTTCATCAACAGTTGAAGTACATACTACATAATTTTCCTTCGTTGTCACCACCAAAGACTGAAATCATATTTGTGGAGGTAATGTACGCATGGCGTCAGCAGTCCTACCAATACGGGAATTAACCAGTGGACATTGCTCTACCCAATTTTCAAGATTTGATGACTTAAGTACTTCCAGTTGTGAACCAAATATACCTTACTTTTATACTTTTACTGTCTCCCGCATCTTAACTCTAGGAGAAATAAACATCAACAAAATAATCGATCGCTCTTTCATTCCACTACCCATGAAACTTCCATAAATATTATTTATAAAATACAAATAACAATTGCCAAAATTATTTGGCATTTATTTGGCAGTTGCTTGGTGGTGTAACATTTTAATTAAAATATACTCTCGAACTTACTCTGTATAATACGCGCATAATTATTAAGAGTTATTATTGTTTCTCTACTAGTTTTGGGAGAAAAAAAAATTCCCATCGACAGGTGTTTATGAAATTGTTCTAACAAGTGTACACGATAAATCATAAGACATTGTGGCTTTAATTTTTTTTAACGCATAACAATACTTTTATTTTCTGGTCAGTCAATAAATTCCAATTTTCTTGCTTACATCAAATTATCGGTAAGATTTTGAGAGCCAGAACAACTTTGATCCATTAAAATGAAAAATTCATAATATTTTATGTGCATAAAAAATGTACAATAAAAGTATTTTCTATAAAATATTGGACTATTAAACATTAAAAATTTATTTGCTTTGATACAAATCAAATAAAATCATTAAACCTTCCAGAAATTAAAAAAAAAAATTTTTTACAAGTTTGTCATTTTATTTGACTTTATACTTCAGCAAATGAATGAAAAATATGGATAATATAATAACATAGTAATATATTATAATACTCTACTGTATATAATATATAGTACTGTACATTATAATACTGTAAACTTTGAGACAAGTCAAATAAAATTATGAAAAATACATCTGAAAAATATTTTTTTACAATTTTTTTGACTTTTATAACAGCAATCGGGAATATTGAAAAAAAATTAATCTTTGTAGTCGCTTATCTCCGTAACAGTCAACATTTCACATGAAGATGACTCCCCGAAGTTTTTGCTACTAGCTATGAGATGCCTTGTATAATTAAAAAAAAACATGAAGATGACTCCCACGAAGGTTTTGCTACCTTGTATAATAAAAAATAAAAAGTTTCCTTAAAAAACTGTCTGAAATCTTAAAACTTAAAAGTTAAATTCGCCTTTTGAACAAGAACAATTTTGTCTCTCAGGGACAGATATATTTTTGAAAATATATATTATTTCATAACGAGTCGATCCTTTGACGTTTTAAAGAGCAAAAAAACTTTCGAGTAAAAAAAAAGTTTGCCTTACAATAATTAGTTGGATTTTTTGAATTTCGAAACGGAACGAAATTTTTCAGTACGCAGTTAAAATCGGTTTTAAATAAAAAATGGCTTTGGAAATTCGTCTGGAGACGTCACGATCAAATTAATTCGAGCAATTCATCGCTTGATTTATCGATTACCGAATTTCCCCTCGATGATTTCGAGCGATATCTCTTCGGCGGAATGCGAGCGACGTAATCAATACAACCTCCATAAATAGAAAAAGTAATGAATGCAGACTCGACAAAATTTTCTTACAACGTCAGAGATTTGGATTTCCTTCAGAAGAGAATCATTATTGACGGTTTGATTCTTCAAGAGTTTTTCGAATTGGATTTCTTATGGTTATTGGGAATCACTCCTCTTGTGTTAATTTAATCTTTCGGAACTTGGGATAGTGTTATGAGCTTTTATGGATTGTTTAGTAGTCCTTCCTTCTTGGGTTTCAAGTAAACTACATCTCCTTCTCCATTCTGCTCGGTCTCCGGCGATCCTCTTCAGCTCTGTGGAGGAGGGACCATTCTTATCTTGGCATACTTGCCCAAGATATTCACGGCGAGGGTGCCCTCTGGCAATCATTCCCTCTACCATTCCCTTCAGTATAGTTTTGAGCAGATTTTCATGGCGTAATACGCCCCATCATGTGTTGGTTTCATCGATCCTGCTGAGAACCTCTTCATTCGTAATTTAGTCTCTCCAGGAATTCCGAGGGCACGTCTGTAGGTCCATATCTCAAAGGCTTTTAATCGTTTTTTTTCTCTATCGCCAATGCACCATGTCTCACATCCATCCAGCAAAATACTCCACACATAAGTTTTTATTAATTGCTTGCGGAGCTTTAGGTCTACATTATTGGATTCGAAAATCTTTGATTTTTTGTTAAACGCAAGTTTTGCTTGGTGGATGACTGTCAACCTTTCTTTTTGTACGGCCATCTCATGTGATTTTACTTCCAAGATAGACAAACTCTTTTGCGATCTTAATTGCAGCTTCTGACATTAGCATGTTCAATTGTTGTTCATCTCTGCCTACGGTTATCAATTTAGTGGTAGGAGCATGAAATTAAACCTATGGTGAGCTGGGAGGGCACCTGTCAAATCAATTTCAAACTATTATCATCAGTCATGGGTGACAAGGGTGAGAATGTTGTGTTGTTAGCCAACAACAAAATAACGCCAGCAGCGTTAATTTGTTGGTTAAAATGTCATAACCTCATTCCTAAATTATCTATGTAATTTTATAATATTCATTGTCTTAATTCCCTTTATTTTTTACTTAATTCAGATCTTACAAAAACAAAGATTAGAATTTTGGTATTGGTAAATTTTTCGCAATATTAAGGTCAATATTTTTTTTTCATTCAAGCCATACAGAGTTTTGTAATATAGCCATTATTGATATCAACAACTCGATAAAGAAGCCGAATCATTTTTGAGCCGGATGATAAATCATAAAGCGCCTATTGCATGTTCATTTATGGTTGGAGTGCGACTTGGCTAGGCTTGCTTTGCTTGGCTAGCACATCACTAGATGGCGCTGTGTATCTATTTTGTATATTTCCTTGTAATTTATAAAAAAAATTAGAAAACAGAGACAAACAAGTGTATCAACTACCGCTCTACTAGGAACTACAATAAATAACGGGGTAAGAAAATTATTGCGTTCTGTTCTTTGTTTAGAAATAGTGTGATGAAAGAGTAGCCTGTTGGTGCAGTGGTTATAACTCGTGTTTAGTGATCCAGTGATTGTTGGTATGAGCTGCATTCTAGGATACTAGAAAATTTATCTGAAAATATAATATTGATATTTTCATTTATATTTAAAATAATGTTAACATTTATTTAATTTTGGAGTATCTATTTCTTCTTAGAATGATTTGTACTCTCTGTTTTTTAAATTTCCAATTTTTATGTCTTTTTCGTTCCTCAAGTACAAAATAATGTAGCAATACTGAAAACAAAGACGAATCAAATAAATAAATTATCCTTATTGTTTCTTCAGTAAATTTTGGTTTGACTCTTCCTAAGAATATTTTTTTGCTATTTTAGTGTAACACTGATTCCATTTTCGAATTTCTATTAAAAAGAAGCAGAAAAATAAGTTAGTTATTCAGTAAGCTTTATACATTATTAACGGGATTGGTTTATCCCCCACGATCATTTCATCTTTGCTCTCAAATTCAGAGTTTTAATTAATTCTGCAGTTTAAAATATAGATCCGTTTATAATTCCTCATCACCACAGAGTCAGGTCTGCATTATTAATACTGCGGCTAGTCATTGGTCTCCCCCTGGACTTCCACGAATATAACAAACCTGGATTAACCGTTTTTCGGCTGGGCTCTGGAGATTTCAGTTCCAGACTATTAATTAGGGGTTTGGCCGCTTTAGACAGAGTTAAACTGCCCCTGGGTACAGGAATATCGCGTATAAATGACCGTAACAAATAAACTTAAACTACAAATGTATTAATTTAAATCCGCGGAGTATGGAAACCAGATTATTTTATAATATATTCAATAAATTTTATTCATAAAGGTAAGAATCTGTTTTAAATTTTTAACCTTTAACCAGCGAATGTGCGCCCGGTGAAACCATCGACCTATTTTAAGGTAAATACATTTTTACAAAATACTGAACAAAATTCAGTTTAAAACCAAATAAATTAATCAATTAGAAAGACATACAGAAAAATCAAATCCACGAAAAATATTTGGCTGCTACCGGGATTCAAAATCTATCACTAAAATTTATATGGATTTGATTTTTCTGTAAGTCTTTCTAATTGATTAATTAATTTGGTTTTGAATTTCACAGTACTTTGTTCTGAAAAAAATGCAACTTCACAATAAGAATGTGTTCTTGAATATAAAATTCAGTTTGATCATTAAAATGAATAAAGTTGAGTTTAATTATATTATTTATAATAATTAAGGGGCGCTACTCCTCTTTTCATAGTCATTTAAAATTCAAAATGAAATATAAATAATTTAGAAAAAAACTGGTTTACAAAAAAATTTCATGCGGAGATTGTAATAGTAAATACATCGGTCAAACTTTAAGAAATCTCAAACTAAATAAGCATTAATTTTTTTATTACTTACTGGATGTAGTTAATCAGAAGGCATCCAAACCAAAAAACATATAATTGTGAAAATGGCATCTAAAAATTTGAACGTCAATATTCAATTCATTATTTCAATTCATTTTTTTGCGTAGGGTCATTGTAGAAATTTTTTAAATGTTTTTTTTCATTGCTCCTAATTAGAAGAAAAATCTTATATTTATGAATATATGATGCATTATAGAGGTTGGATTTTTTCTACTAAATGTGTAAATATACGAAACACAGTATTTATTTTTTCTATGTGGGTTCAATGTTCTATGAATTTGATAAATTGATTCAACGTCTTTAGATGCCTTCTACAAAATTATTATCGTGTAGTAACAGTAGAATTAAAAAGTAGCATAATGTCCGTACCACATGGATGTTTTTAACTAATATTTTTTTTGCTTGGGATTTGTACATTTGAAGCCGCGGAACACAGTCAAAACACTTTTTTAGTTTAAGAGTTTATGCCGTGATGTGGGTAGGAAAAATATAGATTTTACAAAAAACTATATTACTTAGAGCTTAGAGCTTGGACGTTTTCAGCGTAAAAAGATATCGTGTTTAGCTGTGTAAACCCGTACATACCTTTTTTTTTTTAGCATTTTGTGGTTTGGATGCTTTCTGCATAACTGCGTCCAATTGCAAGTGGATAGTTAGGTGATCTGTGGTCATTATATTCACTTTGTCTATTAAAAAATTGGTAGAGGTGTTTGAACATACTCAAAATATTACTATACTACTAAGTTTACTTCCATACCAAAATTAAAACAATATTTTTGTATGTATGTTCTGAGAATACAATTACTGGATTCTGTCCGCATATTTATTAAGCAAGATGAATTACTGAAGTCTCACAGAGACGAAGTTAAGTATTTGTATGAAAAACGTTTAAGTGCACAAGGAAGTGTACTTTAAAGGAAGGCCCAGGGCTTACGACCTGTATGAGCTGGCTCAAATGATCTCTACACAATTTAATGTTCAGTAAAACCACCACGCATTAAATTTTTTAAAAGTTATGTATATGTTCAAATCAAATTCCTTCATATATTTAAATGAACTATGCTCGAGAAATCTATAGTCATGACATTGTAACAAGATTACATAACAATAATGAAAGTTGGCGTTAGAATAAATTATTTTGAAAATAGGTAAGTTTCTGGAACGAATTTTGGTTTATCAAAATTTCACAAAGTTTCAAGTCCAGAATTTCACTCTTATTAGACTAGTAAATTATGTACATATTTTAATTAAATTTTCGTTATCCTAGATCACCCATTAGTTACAATAATTACCTTTTTAGTCGCCATTCAAATTTGATCCCTGTCTGGCGCTATATTGCTCTTACATACAATGAGATGTCAGTAATAGAGTGATATTATAATTTTGTATTTATTTTAACTAACTAATTAAGAAAATTGCCTTTTTCCCGCCAAAGACAGAGAGGATAAAAGGCCACACTCTTATAAACCCTTGCAGACCATTTTTGCTTCGACCATATTCGTACATCTTCTCATGCACGTTCTTCGATTACTGAAGCTTTTAACATGACCACCCTCCAATATTTGGTTTATCCGAGAGTACCTAGCCTTTTGCGGATGCCCTCTGGTTCAGCTGCCTTACATATTTCTTATCGTAGCGATCATTTTCTTATTTCATCTATTGCGTTACAGCCAGCACTTCATTCACTTCTAATTTATTCATTACCTACTTCAATCACATTTTTCCTAACATATGCCGCATTTCGCCGCATTCAGTCTACATTACCTATATATTGTGGGGCATTATTATTGTGATGTTTCGATTTTGTTTTCAAAGTGTAACCAATGAGCAAACTATCACGCTATTTTTCCACAGGAGTAGGCAGAGAGGACAGAACGCTATATTTTTCAATCTTGGCACATCTCTTTCGCTACGGCTATCTATATTAATTTATAGATCTTCTCACGCATGCTCTATGGTTGATGAGGTTATTAACCCTAGAAGGCTTTTGTTATATTCTGTAGTCTTGTGTCTCTTTATTAGTAGATTCGACTAACAAGTAACTCGTATTTCGAAAATGGCGGCACTTACCGGCGTGACGCAACCGCCTCTTAAGACGTTCAGTTGGTGATTAAGTCGACACACAATAGTAGTTCGAAAAAGAAAGTAACAAATGTTCGTCGTGTTAGTCGAAACGATTTGCCCTGTAGCCATCTAGGATTAACAGGGCCAATATTCTTAGTATCTGATTGTATCAGTCTTTTATGTTAATGTTAAAAGTGTTAGAAAATGTGTTAGACGAGTGTTGAATGCCGCAAGAATAAAGGGTGTCCACGAAAGTCTTTGCATGATCCTGCGGATGGCCCTCTTAAAAGCTTCAAATATCGAAGAGCATGCATGATAAAGAAGATAAAAAGAGGTATGAACGTGGTTGAAGTAAAAGTGGTGTACCAGGAGAAGAGTGTACTAGAAAG
This sequence comes from Agrypnia vestita, assembly GCA_016648135.1. Lineage (NCBI taxonomy): Eukaryota > Metazoa > Arthropoda > Insecta > Trichoptera > Phryganeidae > Agrypnia > Agrypnia vestita. Next base: position 13,853 of record JADDOH010010378.1, read on the forward strand.
AAAAAAAACACGTTAGTTTGTTAATATTGTCGTTAAAATAACATTATCTTTAGTTATCGAATCTATCAAATCCATGAAAACAATAACAAATCGCATGCTGTTAAAGGAAAAAGTAATTCATATGAAAATTCGTCATATTTGTCAAAATTAGATATTTAATCCATGGAAATTTAAATCATTTATATATAATATGAAAAGCAATCAAAAAACTTTTATAAAACGACAATTAAAGTAAAAAATCAATTGGGTATTAAATTGGATATGCGAGTAATATTTTCCGATTTATATATTTTGTTTGATCAACACACGGCAAAGCCTCCCAGTAAATATTTTGAGCTAGGTCCTTGAATTTACTGAGGCTTAATATTTAAAAAAATAATTTAGATAAGGTCTTCTATGACCTAGTGGCCGACGGTAGTAATTAATACACGACATATTAACTAATCAACAAATTGTTCAGTACACAATAATTTTAATATTTGAAAAAATAAACATATTCTTTTAAACTAAATTAAAATGAATTGATTATATTGCCATGGAATTATGACTATGAGTGGCAATTGAATCACGAAAATTATGTGAACTTTTATTTTTTATACAAAATAATTGGACACGAATTTAATTAGTCTTTAGATTAGAATAGAGATTAAAATCTAATTATTACTCCTGATCAACTTATCTCTCATACACTTAAATCGCCCAGGTTTGCAGTAGAAAACTTCTCGCTCGTCGGTGGGTACTTTCTTGATTTATTATCGTTGGAATCAAGCATGCGCTAGCAACATGCGCTGCAGGATTTCGCTTTCTTTCGGTAAAAGCCCACTGTCTACTGATTCGGAACATATGTACCTACGACTTTGAAAAAAATTATAATGTGTTGATGTTACGGCAGAATTCTGAACGTTGCGTTGTGTGAAATTAATCCCGCTACATACAGGTAGTATTTAAGACCAACCTTTTAAGACTTCCATACACGTTTTACATATAAACAGATTCGTCTATGTGTGACATTCTGTAGTTTATCTTAATTAAAAATATAAACTTAATTAAATGTAATTCTATCATGCTTTTCTGTCATGTTTTAGTAATATGTTTTATTTTCAATTAAATACGTAAGCAACATGATTTAAAATGTTTCCTCACTTTTTCATCGCAGTGTATTTTTTCAAAAGTTAAATCAATTTCGCACCCTGTCTGAGTTTTAGGTGTCCCCGATGTCCAACTAAGTTGTCGGTTAAAGCGATAAATATTGATTAATTTTTTATCCAGAATTTTTCGCAACGATTTAATTCAGTGTTTTATTTAACTTTCATAATAGCGAATGAATTTTTAATATTCGATATTAGTTACCTAAGGTTGTGCACTGTTTTACAACAGATGTCAGAAATATTGGAAAAAATTGCAAATTTTGAATAAAAATAATAAATTTGCTTATTTTTATAGCTCCGTTTAATGGTGTAGATTATCCCAAGGGCTGCTAATTTAATTCATTTGAAGGTCTTTGATAACGGCGTGGTCTTCAGTTTTTTTCTGAAAATGTTAAGGCTCAGAGTGGCGCTTAGGTTAGGGGGTAGTCTATTGCATGTGATTGGGCCTGTCACACAATTAAATTTATTTTGTACACAACATTTATATTTTAAATATACGTTTAATTTGTAAATGTTATAACATTTAACATTTAATTAACAGATTTTATTTACATTAAGATATTAATATAACATATATAACATAATTAATATCAAAGATATAAAAGAATCCTGCTTCGGCAAATCTATTTAGAGATATGGAACGTCCAAAGCGATATTGTCTAGCATAGCTTTTCCAACAGGCATAATCATCGGCAGGTTGGTCCTGTATATTGGAACGTGAAACAATTTATACTGATTTGTATGTTGATAATTACTACCTGTCTAAAGTTGTTATTAAGAACATATTATTATTAACAGATTATCGATCACACCGCGCAACAATCGATAAAAATGCTTAAATAGTTACACATTCCTTCTAGTCTCTAAACTATTGTAGTCAAGCAAGAGAAACTGTTGGGTTAAGCCAAGGATAATGCCCCCACTCTCTTTTGTGGAGATATCTTAGAAACTTCTTTTGTACTCTCTCTACCATAAGAGAGTACTTAAACTCGCGTGGCTCCCAAATCATTGAGCCACTCTCGAGCGCATTCATACCTCATTGTGATTTTTCCTCCGTTGGTGTCTTCTTTTGATAACTGACTGCACCATCGTTGGCATCATACAGCAGAGTTGTATATATAGTATGGAGCCAAGTTGTTGACAGTTTTTTCAACTTGGCACCATACACATTCATAGCGTGTAGTCCACTTTTTCCGAGTATTTAAGCCAATATATGTAACTCTTTGATTAGTGGTGTGATATGACATACTTTGTAGTCGCTTATCTCCATAAATATTTATATTAAGGCATTGTTGCTCCAACATTTTCGATTCGCAATTTAGGTAGAAATCTTCTATACAGTATTGTCGACTAGGTCTCTTACACTTTGTATATACACATACATATATATATTACATGGAATTCTTCTATACAAATTGACACTCTGGACATATTGCAAGACAAACGGATGCGATAGAGAGAGAAGTGGTAAAAAATTAACACTTAAACATATTGTTTTCTCTATAAATCTTCTATATGCGAGGTGTCGGTTTCACTTTGTTTATAATTTGATAACGCTGAATGAAGTCAAAAATTAAATTCACTGAAACTTGTCGAGATTTCCATGCCACTCCAACACTCTACTCTGTTGTATCAATGTCCTTTTAGATTTTAGCTGATGGATAATATATCGTTGATACCTAGCCATTCTGAAGTCATTCTTTTGTATTTTTCTTACTTATTTTAATTTAAAATAAACAACATCATTTTACAGAATAACAACCAGCTTTTTTCGTTGAAATTTTAAATAAAGAGATAAATTCCGAAGTGTATATGATTTAAATAATTTTAGAATTGTACTAGAATATGCATTTTTGTGTGCGTGTACGCGTGTGCGTTATTTAAATAATTTTAGAATTGTACCTCAAATGTATGTAAAAATGTTTTGTCATCCACATCAAGTCGATGTACAGAATTTCAGCTCGGTCGGATGACGGGAAGTGTATAACTTTCAATTTCAAGATTTGTCCTCAAGAAATCAATACCAGCGGTTAACTTTAATATAAATAATTTAAAAGGCGGTTAATAGATACGAACCTATCAATTTGACATACGTTGTTCGTCTTTAGAACCTGCTCATAATAAGTACACTCTCCCCCATTCACTCCTTAACCCTTAAATTTTAAATTACTACTCAACATGATTAGTGGTAACACGAAGATACCCAAAAATGTTCTTAGAATTGTTTGATCGATCGACATGATTAATCACATAAATAACCTTTCCCTCAACACGTTTTTATAAATGACAAAAGCAACTCTGACACTTCGTGTCACAGAGCCAGCTAGCGTTTAAGGAATCAGACATTTCATGTTTGATTATTTCGAATCACAATGAAAGCTACAACTTAAAACTGTCTAACTTAATTTGATCTATCGTCAACGCTTTTACTAAAAACAAATCATAGAACTACTATTTATCACTGCTGAAATCATATTTCTTTAAGAAGAGCGAAATGATTTTTTGTTGAAATTATTAATATAATTAATAGGAATAAACTTTGTTTTCACCACAAATTTGTTGAAAATACCAACATATTTTGGGATCAATGATCCCTTCATAATGATATAACGACGAATAGATAATAACAATATAAAAATAATTAAACGACAGATAAATAATTAAGTACGAATATGAAAATAAATTTTAAAAATAATTATTTTTAATAAGGACCTGTATATTTCATCAAATTTTAAATTTTACTTTTAATTTTTTTTTTATTTCCAAAATTTATATTTTATCTAACTGTTATCTTGTAAAATTTGTGTGTAACATTTTAGACTCTTTATAAAATCAGAGGAATGATTGATTTCCTTTAAAAAAAGTTGTTTTTAAAATTTGGAATAATTATTGCTACTTAAGTGTTCCTTAACTCTAACATCAAAATGTCTACACGCGTTTCCTAAATGAAAGCAATTATAATCATAACAAATCAATTTACAAACCTCCGATTTTTTTTAAACATCATTATTTTTCTTATTATTTAATACACAATTTGTTATTAGTATATACGTCTTTTCTTTTATGCTCCTCAAATAATGATGTAGGTAATTTTTTTATTTAGTTACATGTTCAACATCTGTGTGTTTGCTTTGTTTTCAATCGTGCGCTGATTGAACTATTGTAACCAAATTAATGTTTAGTTGGCACAATTTTTATTTAGCGCAAAACATGGGCATTGTGTCCCCTCTCCCTGACCATTTTACTCCTTCTCTCAGTCATCTTACCCTCTCCCCGATGTTTTTTTATTGATATTTAAGTTTACATAATATCTTACATATATGGTACACATTATTTAATTTTGATGGATTTTTTCATTTTTTTTTACAGTCTCATGTAAGTATAAACTTGTGTATGTAACCGGAGAGTGTCACAAGCGTGATAGATAAGGTTTTTTTTTTTAATAATATATAATATATACATGCAAAGAAATATAGTGTAGCCCATTGGGCATGATTCTGGTTTCTCACACCGAGGGTTCCGTGTTCGATTCCCGGTGAGGTCACAATAAATCAATGTGATTTATTGAAGCCTGGCTATTTTGTGTGTTTCGCTTCTGTAATTGGGCCTCTTGGCCTGTTGAAGCGTAAATAAAATAAAATAATAAAAATAATAGGTATATAGAAATATTTAAAGTTAAGAATGTTAAATAAATATTACAATATTTAAAAATAAGGATTTTAAGGTTAATGTCACAAATATCATCACTCAATTTTTCAATGATTTTACGTACTTTTTGAACTTTGCATAATAAAGTTTATTTGATCATATTGCCACTATTCTCACTTTGGTCAATGATAAATTTATACGGAAATAATTAACAACATGATAATAAAGCAGAACTCACCAGAAAATTCGCGCCCGAAATTCATCACTTTTAATATTACCTGTACTATTATACTGTTTACTGCCTGACTGCTCGGCTTTTTTAATTTACCGAAATAATATAGTATTCATATTGCTATCCGTTTCAAACTTTTGTATATACCCTACTTTAAACTCAATAAAAATTTAGGTACCCCAACCTTCATATCAATTTTTTTTAAATTGTGTTAAATTATAATTCCGAGCAACACTGAATACAGAAAACTAGTGATCGATATATCAAAAGTGACTCTTTAACTTTGAAAACTGAGATTTTCAAAAATTCATATTATAAGAAGAATCCTCGAGTGAATGGTCCTTCAGTGACACCTATGGCTGGACTTAAGGAGCAGAGGTCGACCTAAATGGCCCACGACCCGAAGAAAACTGCTGAACTTGCATGAATGAGAGCTGTTCGAGATCTAGGACGATGGGAAGGTTAAAGGAGGATAATGTTAAAAATCTGTGTCGAATCACTGATGGTCAGATTTCAACAAACTGGAAGACCTTCTCAACGTTTGTATCTATTTCATCTTCAACCTCAAATTTTTTTATCACATTTCATTTTTCCGCAATCTTCTCCGTTCCAACAATCTCTACTTTATAATGTCTCCCTCACTCGGTACCTGATACCTAGAATTAGCATTCTATCTAATCATGGCTTCCATTCTATTCAGCTGATAGTGTTTCATTATCCACTTGTTTTTTAGTTCTTCATTTAAAAATTTTATGAGACGCGTTTTGCCTTATGAGGGTATTATCAATCTTAATATTTTACAGTCAACTTGTATTTATGTACCTATATGAAAACTATTGAAAAGAGTTGGTAAAAAATTTTAATTAATGAAGATTTTTGTATTCCTGCACGCTTCTAAGAAATAGTTTTGTTCAAACACTAATGAAAGTTCTTTAACATAGAATGAAATACATTTAAAGAAGAGGATAGCTATACAATGTACAGCTATCCTCTTTTCGCGCGTTTTGCCGTATGTGGGCGTTATAGAATCTTGCAAAAATACAAAAACTATTAATTATAAAAAATTAAATAGCATCTCCATTCAAAGGTTTTCATATAAATACAATTTGTTGAATATAGAATATTTAGATTGATAATGCTCTCATTAGGCGAAACGCGTTTTATTTAAAAAAAAATGTAGAACTAAAAAATGAGTGTTTTTATTTTCACATGTGTGTTTATGGAGTTCTAAAAACATACCTCCGAAACAATAAACCCGTTCAAAATACTGAATTCTTAAGCCCCTCTGTAAGGAGGTAACGAGGTCAACAACCACGAGTGGGAGTGAATATGAATTGGTGGCCAAAGAGCTCCCGTGTTGAAACCGCAGCGAGAAAATACTGTATTCACAAAATAGAGTTACTGAATAAAAATCTGTTTTTAACTTTTTTATCGCCATCTGGCGAAATCTTCTCGAAGGTTTTTAATCTCGATATCTGCGAATCTCGATAGATGTCGCTGCTCGCGCTGCGCAGAACGACGTTTGCCTCTTTGCCGACGTATGTAGAACTGGGTTCTTTAATCTGCAGATATCTCTTTAGTTTTCAGTTCTTGCGGCTAGTTAATTTCACGTTTAATTAGTTCTTCATTCGTTGTACTTCGACGGTTGTGCTGTGAGAAGTGGTGCGCTGTTATTTTAATTTATGCCAATGAAGTATAACTTCTAACACGCGGATATAAGTAAAGGCACCCATTTTTTTATTATTTAATAGGTTACATAGCGTATTTGAAATTTGAATGAATCATTCGACATTTAGACTCCGAGCGTCATTTATCATTTACATAATTATGAAAACTGGCGTTGTGTGATTTTTTAATTTAGTTTTATTGTTGTTTTCTAATATACGTTGATTTTATTTCCTTTCATTTCACCTCAAAAATAATTCACCGCCTCTATTACCTTCTGCAATGGGAATACTGGTATTTTTTTTAAATATTTGAAATTTAATTTAATCTAAACGTAAACAATAAATGCATATTATGTATGTTTGTGCCAGCTTTCACCATGCGACCTATACACGGGTTCAGGTTTGCTATCAAAATACCTTTCCTTATCGTCAGATTATAGAACAATGACGGATGTGCCAAAAATTCCATATTGATTTTTTTGGATCGTTAAAAATTGAAAAAAAAGAAGCCATATAATAATATATATAAAGTGTATTTTTTCTCATTAATTTAACCGTCATTATACGAAGTCTATAAACGACGTTATACGAAGGTATAACGACGGTTCTGATTTGGGATCGTAGAAAAATGCAGCATGTGTAAAAACGTCGTACTGCGCTGACTATATTTGAGGTTTGAAAGGTATCAACTTTAAATAACTAACCCAAGATTCAAAGGATAATCTTTTGTAGTTATCGTGCTATGACATAAAGTGTCTTTATGTAAATAAAACTTCTAACTGCCTTCCTGCAAACGTGAGAAAAATCACATGCGTCTTTATTTTACGATTATGCCAACATACAATTACTGTCTGGGGATTTGTTATTTATTTTTAAAATATTTTTATTTATTATAAGGTTCTAATTATTTTCTAAATGTATTATTCTATTTTTCAATCAAAATATGCAAGATGAATAATGCACTATTAGTACTAAACTGGCTGTAACCGTCAAAAATGACGGTACTTTTACAAATAACCTGTCAAAATTATTTCATGATAATGAATACAACGCAATCTTTGTTTTTTTCCCAAAAAAAACAAAAGTTTTATCAAAACTAAAAGTTTCGGAAACCTCCGTTACCTTCTTCAGGTGAGTTGAGACTGATTGAGAGAGTTGAAGATTGATTTAGCCGATTGAGAGAGTTGAAGATTGATTGAGCCGATTGAGAGAGTTAAATATTGATTGAGCTGATTGAGAGAGTTGATGATTGATTGAGCCGATTGAGAAAGGTGAAGATTGATTGAGCCGATTGAGAGAGTTAAAAATTGATTGAGTCGATTAAGAGAGTTAAAGATTAATTGAGCTGATTGTTGAGAGAGTTAAAGAAGGAAACGGAGGTTTCCGAAACATGTAGTGTTCAAAAACAATATAATAAAAAAAAAACAAAGTTTACATTGTATTCATCATCGTTAAGAATGGATTACCACAAAGTAAACGCCGACTCATTTAACTACTAAAAATTATTTCAAATGAAATCGATATACACTTGTGTATTTATATCAACATTTCATTATTCTGACAGGTGAAGGAATATGATATCACCTGTAAAGGGTTAAAATATAATAGCACGACGTCGTAGGTGAAAATTTATGTGGGTTAAATCGAGAGCACCCTTTGTCATTTAAAAGAGGGTAGTGTGTATATTTGAATAGGCTGAAAATGCGGGTACATTCATACTCCTACCAGATATGGCTCCAATACATCATATTAAAATTTAGATTTTTGTGAGGTTCAAACGTTAAAAATATTTGTCATAAAATGTGGTCAAAGACAAGGTTTCTAAGGTTCTTCTCTACACTTAGATTATTAGTATCTCTTCTATTAATATTAAAAAAATAGCCTTTCATATGCATTCAAAAAGTTTATGTAGAATGAAACTCAAACCAACGTTTATGTTGAATATTACATTTTTAATCTTTTTTTTAATTTTTTTTCTCTAAACACAAACTTAAACTCTCTGAACACTAAAGTCTATTTACCTAATTAATAACTAGATGAATTTTATGAATAACTTATTATTCGATTCCCCATTTCGGTATCTACTTATCAATTACCCCCACCATAACTGCCCCCTTTCAAAAATTTTTTTTTACGAAAATAAGTAATGAATAGTCAGTATACACGTCTGTCCTGATAAAGATACAGTGGTATCGAAATCAGTAGACCTAAAGTTCCTCCAAGTAGTTTATTTTTTTGAGTAGTTTTTTGATGTTAATACTATTTTATAATATCTGTTGTATTATGAAGCGATTTAAATAAAGGAGTTAATAACTTTTTTTAAAAGCGTTTTCATGTAAACATTGACTTGGACTTTTTATAACAAACATAATAATTTCGTTGTCTGTCCGTCTGTTTATCTGTCTGTCTGTCTGTCTGTCCACAACTTCGGGGAACTTTCATAATTTCGTTCGAATTCACGGCTAAAAAAACAAAATTGAACCCCGTGCCGGCGAACTCGAACCGCCGCTTAACGCTTGTTGCTATCGCCGCCACTCCGTTGACCGTCAAAAATATACTGTATAATAAAACTGTATAACAAGAGCGCAATAAAGATGCTTAACATTTCATGTTCCATGATTCCTTAAAATCGCTTGCATTTTTCGTTCGCTAGCAAGAAGCTATCAATAAAACCTGAATTTTAAGTGCTTGCATATTAATATTCTCTAGAATCTATAGCTTCTCGTAAATAAATAAGTTGCGGTGGACCGTGGTGTATAATATTAACCCTCCAGGAAGCTGCTACATGGCAGTATTTATCAGCAGCACAATTTCCTCTCTGGGGAGACTACTACCCCTAAAGAGCGCTTCCCCAGGCGGCAGTTAGGGGATGCTCGCTAGACAGCTAGGAAGGAAATAATATACCTTTTGTGGACCAGAAAACTGGGAAGATTGGTCTCGTGAGCTTTGGAAGGCAACCTATCCAGGTGAAGAATTTTCTTGGTAGTGGCCACAACGTTTACCACTATTTAGACATTTCGCATTTGATTAGTACCTAGGTAAATTTTTAGGGGTAGGTATTTCATGATGCATGTAATATTTTACAATCATCTCTCGTCTATATTTTTTACTGAGACGAAGCGCTTTTTCTGTTTTAATGAATTCTGGTCTTTTTCTTCTTCCACCCTTTATCCTATTGGGTCAGGGTCCCTGCACCGCATAAAAGGTTCCAACTTTTCCTGGCTTGGGCTTCGCCAACTATTTTAGTCCTCCAAATATTTCCGCCAGTTCCTCCTAGAACGATCTCTCGGTCTTCTGCCTTCTGGTCTTGCCTGAAATATCCGCTCTGGCAGTCTATGTGCCGACGTCCGCAAGATGTCCCAGCCACTGTAACTGTGATTCTTCGATATACGTCAATAAGAATTCTACTTCGAAACATTATCTTATTTGAGTATTTTTGATTCTATCTCTTCTGATAACTCCTACCATTCCTCGTAAAGATCCCTTTTTGGCGGCTTGTAGCCTTGAGCGGGTTCTTTGGGTCAAAATCCAGTGCTTGCGGCCGTACATTAGGATTAGCCTGAAAACTGATGTGGGTACTCGCTGGCTGAGCTCCGCTTTTATATGTACGGGATAGTAGAGGGATCGTGCTACCTGGCTTACGGCTCCTATTCTCCTATCCAAATCCCTTTTTTGCTTTCCATCCTGACACAGTATACTAAGAACAGTAATACGTCTTCATACAAACTGGCCGCTACCCATTAAAATATGTGCGTGCGTGCTCGGCGCCGTGTACGCACGCACTGTGACACACATTGACATAGAATATGGGGGCACAAGGCGGCGGCAGTAAGGGCCGTGCCTTCGGTGCCATTCGCGCTCGCAGCCGCCGCTTTAGAAAAGAAATGCGCTTACTGAAAAAAATGCCTATTTTTATGTTTGTGGTGCTTTACTAAAAAGGTGTGTCGATTATCACAAAGACTGTGAGTTTTTAAAATTCTACGTTGATGTTAATCAGCGTTCTACGAGGTAAAAGAAAGGGAGTAAAAATAAAGTGACAACCCTAGCGTCAATGCAAGAGTAGGCTAATAACTCGCTGACAGGCCGGAGATAAACTACTGTTCTGGGTATACTGTGATCCTGAGATGTTATTACTCCGAGGTGTTTGAAACTGTTCACTTGTTCAACTGTTCGACGTTCACTGTTAGACATCTATTTTGGAACGTTATCTTACATTCTGGTGTCATCAATAAATTCTGGTGATAGATTAAGTATCGGCACAGCTTTTGATTTGTTTTTTGAACGCCATATTCAACCACTTGCCTAACCAACAATTGATCTTAATGTGGGTAGAATACTTGTTTATAAAAATAGGTCTATAATCTTAAAAATGAATGAAGACTAAAATGAATAAATGTAGAATTGCAGGATAATTAACGAATTAATTGTTGATTAGGATAGACGGTTAGATAGTTGAGTGAAACTTACTTGTTAGAGATGATGGGATTGGAATTAAACACTCTTTAAATAGTTAATTTTTATAAATGCACTAAGTATGTATACATAAGAATTCGCAGTGTAGGTATTCGATCGATAGTCACTTATCAAATCGTTCCTTCTGTCACTAACAGGATGTCCTCTTCAGAGATCACGTTCTGTTAAAACAGAAAAAAAAACTCGCACGGCCACCCGCAGTGTCTTATATACTTGCGGTCATTATACGTTTGTATACCTTGAGAGTGCGTGACTTATTCTCGATAATTCTAGATTGACCGGGAATATTCCAAAGTATTCTAGACGGCTCTGGATCTTTATCGACTATGCGTAAATTTTCTGGAATGTTCGATGAAGTGAATTTGCCGTAACAATACAATTACGAAGTGAGTACATAAGTATGATACCAGAAAGTAATGATCTCCGAAAAGGACCAGATATTGATATACGATCATCATGTTAGAAGCCCCAATAATCGGAGGCTTCGTAAGGATACACATGAATATGTAAGAATCAATAGACATACTCAGGACAAAACGTTGTGTCATTTCATCTTTGTTTACATCGTAGAGAAACATAAATAACACAATACGGATATATCGAAATATTTAGCGTAATTAACGTTACATAGCAATAAAGTTTATGAATTATTAGTCATATATCAAATATGAAACTGAACCATAGAGACCACAGGGAAAATTAATATAAATACGTCTATATGTACTGATAAAGCGGGAGATCAACTGATTTATGCCAACATTACGTAAGGGTCATTATCGCTTATCACGATCTTCTCAGCTCCAGAAGTTGGATGTTTTCAATGTTCACTATTCAAGTAGAGATCTACGGATGTGGGTACAGGGTAAACGGAAACGTGATTGTGAAATGAATTGAATTATAACCAAATTTGAAAATTCATTAAAATAAATTATAGAACTCTCACATAGACGAATCTATTTATATGGGAAACGTGTGAGGAAGGTTTAATAGGGTGGCCCAAGACTTACGATCTGTATGAGGTGGCTTAAGTGATCACTTTACACAATGCAACGGATCCAAGCAAGGGAACAAACAAATTAGTTTGTCTCTTATATCACCATCGACTTACTCTGGGTAAGGTTCTAGACATAACTGATATCCTACACGGTAGGATATAAGTTCCATGAAAGCCAAGATGTTTTGCCTGTCATTAATAATTTTGTTTAAAAATATTTATTTTTCGGCGAGACAAGTTCATCGAATTAAGAAAACTCAACGAGAAATGTTAATTCATTTTTTCAATTGGTATATACAATTTAATGTTTAAATCTCACTCGCAGGTTCGAATCTCACTCCAGACAAGCAAGTTAGTCCTATTTTCATAGCAAGCGTTTGGCTTCATTTGAAGATACTAAGAATATTGATGTGACATGAATTCCGTATTCGCATCTCTATTTTTTTTTTTTTAAATCTAAGAAATTTATTTTGAAATCTTTCTTTTTTTGTTTATAAAAAGGAAATATTTTTTTGTGTAGAAAGAATTAAGGTTTTGCAATCAATTAGATTACGAGTTCTTAAATGGAATTATAAATAAAAATTAATAAAACGTCACTAAAACTTAAATAACTTTTTTGACTTGTAACCGTCAAAAATGACGTTATTTCAAAAAATTATATTTTAATACAAAAGTAATATAAATGACAGAATTAACAAGAAAAAAAATAATAAAAGGGCACACGATGTTGGACGTTACAGGAAGGTTTCAGGCTGTAACGGATAGACGGGCAGTGAAAATATTACTATTTTTGGGATATAAAATACTTTCATGACGTAATAGTGAAATAAAAATGCAAAACTTGATGTCGTTTATCTCTTTAATTGTTCACATTTCACCCAAAGAAGACTTCCGAAGTTTTTGCTACTACCTGAGAGATATATTGTTTATTACTATTTTTGTAAAAAGCTCTCTATTACAGCTTTTGTAGCACATTAACTCATTAAATAGCTAAATGAAAAAGCTGTAATATTAAAAATATTCATCTGGTCACCCTGCTGCTTGAAGCATGAAGTTCGAGATTTTCATGGAAAAGCTTTCCAGAGAAATATTTTCGAGAGAAAAGGAACTGTTTTCTCTTCAAACGTGAACAAACGTTTTTTTTTTCTGGAAGAAAGATATTTTCCTTACTTTTTTTGAAATTGTAATAACAACAAAAGCTTTTTGAAGAGTGCCTTAGCTTCCTAATTAGTAAATAACCGATGAGAGTTGGCAAATTTGTTCAAACTATTGTGAATATAAATGATATGCTCCAACGTACAAATTATCAAAATAAACCAAATACCAAAAATTCTTAGTGCAAATATTTACCTGCAAGGCGATGAATCAAATGAACGTACCCGAAAATAAAATATTTTATAATGTTCGTATAGATTCTTAAATGACGATTTTCAATAAAGTTACTTAATTATTGATTGAAATAACTGATAATTTATTTATTTATTTATTTAATATTCATGGAAGACCGACCAACAGCACAACAAAGAAGCATAGAAAACATTGATATAATATAGATGGCCAATTACAGGTCTCCACATTTAGAAATATGTTAGTAATGATAAATATTTATGAATTAAACTAAGGTATGTTAAAAATTATGTAACAAGAAAGAATAAAAAATTTAAACAAAAGAAAAAGAAACTTAATTATTAGCAGAATAACACAGGCATGTTAAAAAATAATACAAAAATAATGAACAAGAGAAAAAAAGACTTAATTATTAAGTAGCAAAAAAATTCTGCACTGAAAATTTTTCTTAAAACTTAGGCATGTTAAGAATTAAATAAAAAGAAAGAATAAAAAATTTAAACAAAAGAAAAAGAGACTTAATTATTAGCAGAAGAACATAGGCATGTTGAAAATAATACAAAAAGAATGAACAGGAGAAAAAGAGACTTAATTATTAGGTAGAAAAAAAGAAAAAAAAGAAAAAAAAAACAATAAAAATTTTCACTTAAATTTCATCTATTCAGTTGTATTGTTACTAGGTGAACGTTTTTAATACAAAATATCACTCGTTTTTATTTTAGCACCACGTGGAAAAAGTAAATAAAGAGATTGAGAAATATCTTACACGAGAAGCTATCAATCTTCCCGGACAAAATGATTACAAAGATTAAATTGGTGAATACGACAATTCGTAAAATTCTCGCAAAAGCCATGTACTTTTGGGTTACGTTAGGCAAGTCAGGCTCGGTTAAATAATATAAGGTTGAAAAGGCTGTGGCGGACTCGATGCCTAAACCAAAGAGCGCGACATCTCACGACGAGTGGCGTCGCCTACCACAACGCGCCAAAAGCAGCATCGCGCGACATCTCGGGCTGAGGGGTACCAATGTAACAAATAATAGTACCAGAATCTCTCATCGATAGATGAAGTATAAAACTTCTTCTTCTTCTTTTTCCTTAGCCTGTATCTCTCCACTGCTGGATGTAGGCCTCTTCCATTTTCTTCCACTCATCTCTGTTTCTCCCCCTTCGCATCCAGGTTCTTCCTGCTTGCTGGACTATGTCATCAGACCACCTTTTGGGAGGTCTTCCATCGCTTCTATTTTTTGTCCAGGGCCTCCACTGTAGGATTCTGGGTGCCCATCTAGTATCCTCCTGTCGAGCCATATGTCCCGCCTACTGCCATTTTAGTTTTGCAATACGGTCTATAATATCGGCAACTTTTGTTCGGCGTCTTATTTCTTCATTTTTGATTTTATCTCGAAGGCTTACGCCGAGCATCTGCCTTTCCATGGACCGCTGTGTACATTTTAATTTTTGAATGCTTTTTTCTGTCAGTGTTGCTGTTTCTTGAAACTGATAACTTTTAAATATAGAATATTTAAATAGATTAGGAGGAAATACAAATAATTAATTGATTAGGTACTTTAGGGAAAGTGCGTAGGTCACAGAATGAAAGAGAGGTTTGTTGTATTGTTGATGTTTATTTTTCCCAGAGTTAAGCTTCGGGAGCCAGTGAAAGTATACAAGTAAGGGAGCAGCACTATATAATGAATTGCTGACTGACCGATGAACTTACCGACTCATTACTGTCCGCTGCAAAGTCTAAGTGTTACCGTTTATATAGCCCGATGACTTTGTTCGTTCTCCTTTCAGTCGGGAAACCTTATCGCTGACCGATGGACTTCTGGTTCACGACTTTTTGATCAACGCTCCCAGGACTGCTGCGCAGGACTGCTGGCGCTTTGTAACATGAACCCCATTAAATGAACTAGAGTTAGTGGTGTAAAGGTGATTGTAACGGGAATAATGAGAGAAGCAAAGAGTTAATGAAAGTAATAATGTTAAGTAAATTAATACCCAAGTTATTATTTATTTTAATTTCAATTTGATTATTATTAAATCAATTATAAACGTACAGGTCACATAATGTTTTTCACCCAGTTTAGCAATCTTCATGAATAATATCTGCAATATAAACGTCGAATCGATTAATAATATACTGAGGATACTTGGTCATGAAAAAATCGGCACCCGCCGTATTCTTCTATTCTGCTTGACACATGATTTATCATCACTTTCATCCCATTGTCTTAGTAGGGTCTGATGCCCAAAGACTCGATAAGGTACTTCCAAATTCCCATATCTTGTGCTGCTTCGGTATTCGTTTACCAGTCAATACCCATTCTATTTTTATATATTTTTTTGTTGCTTCTCCTAGCTTAATCTGGAGCGATCTACTAGTCGCCTTCCTTCCGGGGTTACCAAGAGAATACTTCTTAACGTTTTTCTGGCATTCTTAGCACATGTCCAAGCCACCTTCTTTGTGATTTCTTTATACGTAGGAGTAGGGGCTCATGCCGAGTATGCGTAATGTACTCAGACACACGCGTAATTAATATATCGAGGCAATAAGTGTATCTATTCCCACATTTTCCCGAAATATTCTAGTCCAAATACTCTATCTCAATAAACGTAAAAAATTAAAAAAAAAAATTAAAGTAAAAAATTAAAGTAAAAAATTAAAGTAAAAAATTCAGTAAACGACTGAAGGGACTCGTGTTGGAGAGGAGATAACTGTTTGACAAGTCAATGTGATTATATTTAATATTTATACCCATTTATTTTACTGTATTTCCTGTCCCCTTATACCAGCATACAATTGCTGTTTGGGGACATGATATTAACTTATATAATATGTACCTTGTAATAAGTGTCATTAAAATAAAAAAATCACTTTAACTAAATAATAAAATCTTATGAACTCTCGGAATATTTCTCCCACGATTCAGAAACAGAAAAAATCTAAAAAAAATAGAAGCCCCAAACCAAATTTGAAAAAAATATAATATTCTAAAGTGATTATATATAATATCTATAATTAACAATTCAAGGTAAATTTTCAAGTTGAACAATTCGCGGGCCTCGCTTGGTTAATTAGAATTTTATCAAGCGCGTCGCTTTTAATTGATTTTTCGTCAAAAGTCATTTGTGTCAAGGGTGCCTTTTCATTAAGGTTCCTCATTACCGCCTAACGCCGGTCGCCCTGAGTTATGCCCGGCTTACCAGAGCCTTCCGCCCCACACTTCATCTAACCCTCTTCAACACAGAGCGTATTGGAAACAATTTCTTCCGCAATTTTGAATTTCAGATAGCTCATGTCAAAGTCACGTTAAAAGCCTCAACAATCGTTGAACTTGCATGAGAAGATGCATGAATATAGTCGAAACAAAAGTAGTGTGCCAAGATTGACGAAATACCAAAAACTAAGACAACACATGGACAGAAAAATTACTCATACACAGGGCCTAAAATATTTAACATATTTAAAACAGACTTCCCGACATTCAGAATATACTCAATTAATAAAATAAAAGCTTTAGCAAACAACTGCCTTACCTCTAGGTAGAACAGCAACTGAAAATTTACTTACTGTTATAAATAAATTAATTAAGGAAAATAAAAAATAATCTTAAACAAAACTTTAACCCTTTTGACATTAAACAATATTCTACACATATTTACACATGGACTTATGACTCACTCAACCTATCACTAACATTGCATTTGATACTTTGTAGATACATAATTATTACCTTATGAAAACAAATATTATCAACGAATTCAAAAAAATATTATAATTGTGTTCTATAGAGTGGCATAATCCACAAATCTAACAAAAAAAGTGTAATCTTATCTTATATTTTTATTGTTAAATTATTATTAAGTACCTATATGTCGTAAACAAGGATTTTTTGAAATAAATGAATAAATATTTTAGCGACCCACTAGGCGTCTTCCTTCTGAGATCCACTTTGCACTTTAGGTAATCTTTCCACTGGTATTTTATGACATATCCATGGGCACCTCAAAAGTCCAATTACACTATTTTTTCACACATAGGTATATAACAGAGAAAATGTCAAATTTTTACTTGATATTCTCTTAAATTTATATTTTTTGACATTCGGATGAGATTTTCGACGAGATACAAGACACGAACTTGTTTGCAGTTCTTTGGAAAAATCTCTCGGTTTTCATGGTCAGCCGTATACATATCAAGTCTTGAGATTCACTTTCACTTTTATTGTACAGCAAATGTCAAATTTCAGTCCATTGACCATTGATGTTCCGTCTGTCAGAAAGGTGAGTTTTAACTTGCCCAGAAGCACTAAAAATGAAATAGTAGAAAGAGGACGACCCTCGAATGGAGAACGAGCACTGGACATTTTTGAAAAGAAAAATTTGAGGTGTATCTTTGACCAGTTCTAGATAATAGACTTTGGCGCAAATGCTACAATAACGAGCTCTTTATTTTTTTGAAGTAACGAAGCTTCACAACATTAATAAAATTAGGAAGGCTTCAGTATCTGAATCATGTGGACAGAGTTACAGATTTCGAAGTTCCTGCCGAACCGAGATCAATAGGGCAAAGTCTATATATGTTTCCCGTATAAATAGCTTCGTCTCTTTGAGACTTCTATTATATATCTTAATGAGAGTAAATCTTTTTGTTTGATACATATGTTCATAGTTATGATATCAATATTTTGAAATGGGACCAAGATTCACATACCTAAGCTCCCTGGTAACAGAAAATAATAATACTTCAGAGGACATACAGAAGAGGCGGATAGTGAGCGCAAATCGCTGTTTTTTTCCGCCTCAAAAGCAGATAAAATCCAGACTGCTGTCCAGAAATACTAAAATATTAGTATACTAAACGCTCATCAGACCAGTGCTCACATGCGCAGCTGAGACGTGTGTACCGACTAAGAGGAATGAGCGAGCACTAAACGATTTTGAAAGGAAAATTTTGAGGCGTATTTTTATACCGGTTCTAGAAAATGGATTTTGGCTCTTTACTCTGTTAAAGAAGCTAAGCGTCACAAAATTTATAAAACTAGGAAGACTTTGGTGGCTAGATCATGTGGAGAGAATGACCAAACAACAAACACCGAAGTTCCTGCTGAATTGAAGACCGATAAGGCAAAGGAAATTAAGAAGGCTAGAATGAAAATTTCAGATCCTTTCTGTTTTCAAATACATTTTTTTGTTGACCCGGTTAAACTTGCAACATTCCATGTGCCAATTTTCAGCATCTCTTTGTGCGTGTTACACTGTGCCAATTCTGGACTGGTTGACTCGAGCAGAAGCAGTGCAAGACGATAGGGGATCATGGAAGCACCTTGTCGAGTCTTTGGGCCCCCGACCCTACTAGGACAAGGGGGAAGAAGATGATGATGATTAGAATGATGATTGAGCGACAATGTCCTCAAAGACGTATCTGCCTTGGAGATTCTGAATTGGAGAGAGATGACACAAAACCAAGACGAATAAAGGAAGTCTCTAGAGACCCACGAGGGATTGAAGTGCTAAAAGTGATGGCTGATGATGACATTAATTTATTTGCAACATAAAGAACAATTTATTTTTTCATTCTGTCCATATACTCCTCTTAAATTCAAAAGATAAATATAATTTGTTTAACAATTCAGGTGTTTATAAACTGTCGTGTAAAGATTATTTAGCGTTTTATATTGAAAAAACTGGTCGAAATTTTAATGTAAGAGAATAAGAGCATTTGAGATATCTGATATATATATATATATATATATATATATAATAATCATATTTTTTTCTGAATAATCTGAATTTGCAAATCATTTATTACAAAATGATCACGCTTTTGATAAAAATTTAGAACTTTCTATATTACACATTAATTTGGTCTGAAACTGAATAATTTAGAATCATTATAAATTAGTAAAGCATGTAATAGTAAACAAAATATTTTAAATAATCAATTAAATTTAACTACTAGCCCAATTCTAAAAAAATTTCAATAATTGTGTGTAATTAAGAACTAATGAAAAAAAAATTCAGCAATAGTATTTAAAAATAATTTTTCAAATAATTTAGAAAAACTAAAGACGTTATTCATTTTAATATTTTGACATTTAAAAAACACCTTGACGATGGAAAGGTTTTACCGAAACATGTAGGCATAATTAATTAACAATATATAAGTAAATGCATACAAATAATAAAATCAATTTTAAAAAAATTCAATCTACAAAGTTGCACGATCAATTAAAACAATGGTCCATATATATTTAATACATGGCTCGCTTTTGCAAAAGTTTTTTACATACCCACTATTGATACCAACGACTCGTTTGTACTGTCATGAAAACCGACTTAACATTTGTAATTATTGTATTAAAAAGCATAATTTAAGCAGATTATTTCTTAAAGATATAACTGAGCCCACGAATGTTTGTAATTACTTCCTCAAGGCAATTTTATTTTATTATTATTTCTTCCGTTTTATATTTGGGGATGAAACTTTTTGGGGTCGCAAGGGGTTAATAGTTTCACCAAATTCAGAAGGCCGTTTTCAGATAATTATTAAGGCAGATAAGATTGAATTTGAAAAGAAAATCTAGTCGGCTTATCGGAGACATTTTTTTAGGAATTTGTGTTTTAAAGTTTGAAAATATTTCTAGAGTTGGACTATTGTTTCTTCATCATTAACTCGTGGGTATGATTAAAAAATTTTTCATTTAAATTTAAATTTTCCATGTATATGCAGGACAGCCTAGGACCAGCCAGTGATGAATGCTGCGGTGAGGCTTATATTTAAGGCATCAAAGTTTTCGCGGATATCTTCAATGCTGAAGCAGCTACAATTGCTTTGTCTGCCGGAGCGGATAAATTTCAAACTCTCTCTGATGGTGTACAAAAGTCTTCAAAGAAAGGCACCACAATATTTGATCGACCTCTGTATCCCAGAAAATATCACTGGAAGACGGCTCGCACTGCGGTCAGCTAAATCGTAGGCACTCTGCAGGCTGGTAGTACCAAGGAGACCTGGAGCCACCAAGTTTGCGGAACGTGCTTTCAGCTTTGCGGGCCCAGCTATGTGGAATCAGCTGACTCCAGTGTTGCAATCTATGGAGAACCAGGAACTCTTCAGGAAGAGCCTGAAAACTCATTTTTTCGGGATGTCGCACCTGTAAAGCGCTCTTGAAGCGTCTCTTACGCAAAAACGGTGCTATATAAATTAACATAACATATATCTCTGCATAAAAATGTCCGTCACCAATGCTTCCAGATATTTTAAATAGTAATAAGGTATAAGAAGCAAATAATATAATTTTTTTATTTAATATTGTCCATACCTAACATTATTAAGGGGGAATACCTACCTAGACATTTCGGAAAAATCGATTTTAAATTTTTGAGAGCCAAATATCCTAGTCACCACATCACAGCGGAGATGTCACTGGTCTCGGAAATAATATCATTAAAGCCAACATACCTAAAGAAAATATATTGTACGGCCTATATTTTTTTTATAGGCACAAATGGTTCGCGTCTTTGCTAAGTCTTAAATATACTGAATTTTTGATAGGTCACGCACACGTGGCAACATCGCTATCGTTGCCGCCTTCAGGTTTGCTGGCCCGGGGTTCAAGCCCCATTTCTGGCCGTTTAATTTCATTATTTTAGTCGAAATTAATTAAATGAATGAAATTACGGACGCTACACGAAGTTACTGATAGGCAGACTCACCGACAACGAAATTATTATCATACTTATTTTGAAAACGGAAAGAGATCAGCTATTGTATTCTAGTTACGGTTACGGATGGACATTCTAAATTATTTTTATCGGAAATTGGGAATAATAACAATTTACACACTCTTAAATATGTTTATTTATTTTTATTTTTTATTGTTGTACATCTTCTTGAAAAAAGTTTTTTAATCAAAAGATGGTTCCTTTGATAATTAAAAGGAGTTTTCATGACAGCACACATGAGTCGTTGGTCCATGCATTTGGAGTGGGTATGTAAAAAAACTTATTTTATTAGTTTTATATATTTTTCAGGAACAAATGATCAATTTGTACATTTTGCAAAAGCGGGCCATGTATTTAATATATATGGACCATTGTTTTAATTGATCGTGCAACTTTGTAGATTGACAATTTTGAAAATTGATTTTATTATTTGTATTTATTTACTTATACTTTGTTAATTAATTACGACTATATGTTTCGGAAAAACCTTTCCATCGTCAGGGTGTTTTATAAATATCAAAATATTAAAATGAATAATGTCTTTTGTTGGTTGTTTTTCTAAATTATTTAAAAAATTATTTAATAATATTATTTGATTGGTAACGGGAAAAATTACCGCAAGCGTGTCGCGCGGCAATTATTAGCATAATTACGTATTGTCACACGTCTGTCCTGCTTTCCCCGGTCCATTCCTGCCCATTCAGTGTTTGATCATCCGTGCAGAATAGGCAAGCGAGGAGTTCGCTTAGCGTCCCTTTTTTGACATTCAATGTGTGGACTTGACTTTCGACCTTATCGAGCCTTTGATTTATTTTATTTTATTTTATTCGGTCATCCAACAGGGAGACACAATCGCTTGTTAAGATGAAATGCAAAAGAAATAGTTAAATGTCTCCCACAATTAAAGGATAACACAAATAGGACATAACCATAGATAATTCAATTTGACAATGACAGATTTGTTTTTTAATATTCACAAACAGTGTTGAGTTCGTTTTTGGTGTTATAGTGTAGTTTAGTCGCAGTATCAGAGAGTATCGGATTATTTTGTAGATTGAATGATTAAAATCAAAGTTAAATTGTATATTAAATTCGATTAAGTATCCATGGTACAGTTGACTATTTTGATTTGAAAATAAAGTAAAAAAGTGTCAATCATAGATAATATTTGATTGAAGAGAATATTATTTATAGATAATTCCAAATATTCACGCGCATTAAAGACAATAGAAACATTATGAATACTGAATTTAGGAACCCTTTGTGTTTTGGTGAAAGGCTTGATGTTTTGTTGCTCAAATTTTTTCCTCTTTTGTGGTTTGCGCTTTGTCTTTCGATAAAGTAACTCATGTGTCAAAATGTATGGTGATTGGAGCCCCATCTCAGGATACTAGAAAGTAAGTCCTGTTTTCAAAGAAAAAGCGTTTAGCTCAATTTTTAAAATAGGAATAAATATAAATTTTTGATTATTCTGGGATATTCTGCCGTGTTTCTATAACAAGCTGAAGTTTTAGTTCCAAATGCAGGGTCCATCATCAGGCCTCGTATGTTATTGTGTCGGCTAGAAAGATCGTAAAACATAATAAAATATGATTATTATTTTAATATTTCTTAAAATAAGATTTTATCTCATTTTAAAATAAATATTCTTGCAGAAATAAAAACAATAACTGAAAATATTGATTAATCAACATATTCCTTCATCAGAATACAATGTATACTTCGAAAAATTAAAGTTGTATGTTTATTCATAAACAAAATAAAAATATAAATTTAAAGAATTTGAAAAACTTATTAGAAACTCATTTGAAAATAATTATTCTGAATTTTACAATCATCTTTGGAAACTTCTGTGTATAGTTTTCTGGGATATTCTGCCGTGTGTGTGTGACCTCTCTGGCCAACGTTTCGGATCCCATTGCAGGGTCCATCATCAGGGCTGATGTGATGAGTGAGTGTTGAAGTGTAGGTTAAGTATTACCTTGCAATACCGTACCGAACCGTACCGTGTAGGTTAAGTATTACCTTGCAATACCGTACCAAGGTTTGGTGGAGGTATGTTGATGACGTGTTTGCAATCTGGCCTCACGGGAAAGAAAAATTACAGGACTTTCTCGAACACCTCAACACGCTGCACAAGAAATTAAAATTCACCATGGAGATAGAAAAAGAAAATAAACTACCATTTCTGGATGTAGAAGTGAAAAGGAACACAGATGGTAGTCTCGGGCACAGGGTCTACAGGAAACCGACCCATACGAACCGCTACTTGCATGCAGATTCCCACCACCACCCAGCGCAGAAGAGAGGTCTAATTAATACCTTAGCTACGAGAGCTAAACGAATATGCCAAGAAGAACATCTGCAGGAGGAGATTCGTACACTGAGCGACGCGCTAGAAAGCAATGGATACCAAAGACGGCAGATACGGCACATCATAAGAGCCAAATCTAACAGCTCCGAGGAAAAAAAACACAGAAGCTGAGATCAAAGGGATTGCTTTCTTGCCTTATATCCATAATGTAACAGACAGGATTGCCAAAGCGCTCAAGAAACAGAATATTAAGACAGTGTTCGGCACAAACAACAAGGTTAAGGACCTCTTAAGACCAGCGAAGGATCGGGATCCCCTTGAGACCGACGGTGTTTATAGGCTCGATTGTCAAAATTGCGACAAAGTGTATGTGGGACAAACAGCACGCACGATTTCAAAGAGGGTTGATGAGCATAAAAGAGCATGCAAACTCGGTCACCCGGAAAAATCGGCATTGGCTGAGCACTTTCTAGATACGGGCCACCATTTTTCATTTGAGCCAAAAATCTTAGGAAAGCCCAAAAGTCACCACACGCGCCTGGTCAAAGAAGCAATCGAAATATACAAGCACCCGGTAAACATTAATAGGGATGACGGTCTTAAGTTAAGAACATCGTGGTATCCGGCGCTGCAGGATAAATCAAATAGACGATCCGCACAGTCCGACATCCGTTAATAGATATATAAAACACTACAAGAAGACACACACCTTGCTTTCGACACGGTACTGCAATCCAGTATTTAACATAACACAAACTTGGAGACACCCTGACTTCGGTACGGTATTGCAAGGTAATACTTAACCTACACTTCAACACTCACTCATCACATCAGCCCTGATGATGGACCCTGCAATGGGATCCGAAACGTTGGCCAGAGAGGTCACACACACACGGCAGAATATCCCAGAAAACTATACACAGAAGATTCTGAACGGCCGTGAAAACCTAAGGACATTTTTATCTTTGGAAACTAGCGATTCTTTTGTTATTATAAACGAGGGCTTAGAAACTTTTAATGCAAATAACATAGGATTAATAAAATCTGTTAAAAGCAAATTAAACATTTTAAATAACCAATCCTTTTTGCAAATAATTACCTTTTAAATTTATTTTCACATGTTAAGATTTAGTTCTTTTTCAATTCAGTCCATGCAATGTTTATGATAATTGGTCTATGAAATGAACACTATGCTTTTACATTATATGTTTTAAAAAACTGTTAAGATTCCTTAATAAATAAATTTAAAAATTTTTTTTTGAGAAAATTCATTTTTTATATAACTTTTAAAATCGTTCTCTGTATAATGTTTAGTGGGCTTTTCTTAGAAAGAAAGGGTTCAAAATGTAGACCATAATATTACCCACAGGGTCAATTGTGCGGCCTGGGGTTGGTAATAGGAGCCGCTCTTCTCAACCACACGTTAGTGGTTGCCTGGTAAACATTTTTCTCCCCTTGCGGTGGAGTCTCACAGGAGGAAACCCCCTCTTAGGATATCCACTTCAAGAGCAAATATTCAACAAAAAATATATTGACGATATTATGTATGATTAAGAGAACACAATTACCGGATTTGTCCACTGCGGGATTATTACTTAATTAAGATAAATTAATTAATTATTTTCTATAAAAAACGTGTATGGAAGTCTTCTTTAACAGGGCTAACCCAGGGCTTAAAACCTGTATGAGCTGGCTTAAGTGATCACTCTACACAATTCAACGTTTACCAATTCCATCGTAAGAACATCCACACATCGATTTTTTAAAGCTTTATATATACATATGTTCCAAATAGGTTGTGACGTAGCAACCTCTGTTCGTCACACCTCTTCGCGAAACCTCTAAAGAAATGAATTTATCGATCCCCGCACCAACTATCTGCACCAAAAATTAATTTCTAACCGCGTAGGTACCGCAAATACTCTATGGAACAAAATAATGTCTTTGGTCTACTGCAGATAGTTTCACAGCGGTCGCGAACGGCGGGGACGATATTACAAAATGGCGCATTCGAAATCTGACACTTCAGCACGCAAGATGTGAACCTTTCTGTGAACCCTCGTGTTAATAGGTAAGCTCATTCCGAGAGACGCAATTTGAAGTGGCATAAAGATAACATGTGAAATTACATGATTGGTTGTTAATAATGTCTTTCGTCTTAATAGAGGGTTTTTCCACGGGAGCGCTTCGCGCCATGGCCAGGTGACGCAGCATGGAGTGAAAGGTGAATCCATTGCAACGCCTGGGGGGCAGCTGCAGAGGTAATGTTCCGGTAATCATCTGCATCGGCAGCCCAAAGCCTCGGGGCGGGGTTTTTCTCTGGACCCATAAGGGAGCAATCCTCCTTCAGATGCGAGGCCAGCAAAATAAAGACCACGACTTGCCTGGTATTCCAATTCTCTCTAATAATCAATTTCACATCACGCCTGGAGCGAGCTGCGTGTTATCTGACTCCGTAAATACAAGAACATGTGCATCAGGTCGAGCTGTTTTAGAAAAAAGGAACATTGCTAAGCACGTGCGGAAGCGGTGTTTGTGCCAGACTATTGTAGCTTCATTGTTTTAAATGTGATGTAGAAATTTTGCCCAGATGTTCATTAATCTGCAGAATGTGATTACCACGCAACGACACCGCGCTGCGTCACCGCCAGTAGTATAAAAGTATTTAGTTCCACTGTCTTTTCCATCCTTGTATGACGCGGCCGCTAGCGCTGATGTCGAGGCGTGGTAAATTAAATCTTCACCTCAATTTATTGTAAAAAAAGGGTTTCGATGTGCAAAATTCCCAAAAATACTTCATAAAAAATTGTCACCTTTTGTGGCATTATTAATTTCTGTTTAAAATTCATTTGAATAAATTCCCCTTCATCTAAATAATGTTTCGTTGTATTACCCTAGTCATTGAACTGTTGCAACTTAAAATAAGTTAAAGTGAGAGACAGCTGAAGTGCAGCGTACACGACACCGGAAGTACCCTGAGTTTGAATTGTAGAAGTGGGGTGAGTCCGATTCTTCTCCGACTGAGCAAAGCTGGTGGCGACGAGGAGTTCTGTTGGGAGCAACAGAACTTCACGTCGTAAGGTATCATCTGTATATTATAAGAGGCTATAAAAGGGAGATCTGTAGTCTCTTTTTGAAACAGTGCACATAGATTTCGCAGCGTGATTATTAATAATCAATACAATTTTAGTAACTACCATTTATTTAATGTATTCTTCATTTCAAAACCTGCAACATCCCGCCGAAACTATTTTATTTTGTTATTCATTTTATAGTTTTTTATCTATATTGGCATATTAAAAACGATATATTTCGTTTATAACTATAATGAAGTTAAATGAGTACATTAAAAATATTTCGTACCAATGCATAGTGATTTGAGTTAAATATATGCATTTATATTAAAAAAATAGCAACTGCATAAATATATGCATTTATATATAAAAATAATATCTATAATATTTATACTGGAAGTTTAATTCTAAATAGCAAACTTTAAAAATACTTTTGTAACACATATAGGTACGAATTATTTTTCATACCTCTAACATTTTCAAGGTTTTTTTCATTTTATTTGATTTGAAATCTATATAAGTTACCGTAGCGATTGATTATAGAAAATATGTCAAAAATATTGAAAAATATACAACCTACCTTATCTCCGTAATTGTCGATATTTCAGTCAAAATATAAAGAATATTTTTTATTCAAAATTAAATGATGAATATTCCTCTAAAGTTTTTGCAAATAATAATGATATATCCTGTACATTGCAGATGAATTAAAAAAATTATTATGAAACAAATTTTTAGTAATCAATTATAAAAGACACACAGAAAAATCAAACTAACGAAAAAATATTTTAACTGCTACCGGGATTCGAACCAACGGACCTCCATTATATCCGGGAATGGCGCAATATATGGCAAATAATTAAAATTAAAATAAAAATTCTGGCGTCCTCTAGCGGTAGATGCACAAAGGTATTTGTGACTATTGCATTATAAAAAGCGGATTGCTTTAAAAAGAGAATAAAAATGTTAATCAATTAAAAAGAGACTACATATAAGGTTGAAAATTTTCGTTAACTTACCAGACCGCCGCGGTGAAATTGGATAACGCGCCATCCCCGGATAAAATCGAGGTCCGTTAGTTCGAATCCCGGTAGCAGTTTAAATATTTTCGTTAATTTTATTTTTCTGTAATACAAAATTATTTAATAATTCACAGAACCTCGTTCTGAAATTGCAACTTCACTATAATAATGTGTTTTCTTTAATAGATATAATTATGTTTTTACTCCCTTTATATTAACTCGTGGCGTCTGCTTGCTTGCTTGCCGGCTTCCCATAAAAAAAAACTTCGGATCGATTTTTGACCCTTTTCCCGTGATCCAATCGAGCTGAAACTTGGCAAATAGACTCGTGGTAACGATCAAGAAGATCTATCAAATTTTCGTTAAAAAAATTAATAATTATAGTATAATTTCGGATTTTTAGAAATTTTATTGGTCTTTTCAAATTGGAATCATTAGAAAAGTTTGATTAGCAACGGTGGCCCGATAACGTCGCGGAATATTTACTAAATTTGAATTACTCCGTCGGTATATATAATAGGTACTTCACTACGAATGTCGAAAATCTAAATTGACTGACAAATGGTTTTAGAATTTAATCTTCAAAGCATGAAGTGTCCTATCAAAGCTCAAAACATCTGACATTTTAGAAATATATTAAATTACTGTAAGTTTAGTGTTATGTTATACGTTTTAATTCGTCTTTAATTGTTGTTATATTTTACAAAGAGAGGGAGTATAATAAAAACTTGGTTTTTATGGGTAACTTTTTTTTAAATTGAATCGCTGGTTTGAGGTTAGATAAAATTATCCAGACAGCCCTCACTGGAATGATAAATCTAGCGAAGTGATGTGGAAATCTAATATTCATATTATCGTTAAGGGATGTCTCTTATGGCAGCTTTATGGTCGTCTAGATTCTAGACTGTATGGAAAGAGGATATAGCAGAAAGAAGATCACCCCACGCACTCTTGTAACGCCAAAAATTACCAAAGCAAGACAATCTCTTATTAAATACCCAAATTTAAGAATAATTAATTTAAAATGAGTTTTATTACATCGTTAAAACTTGGCGAAGTAAATCAAAACCCTTTTTTTATTTTATCTGTAATGGACTCTCAGCCAGCTGAGGAAAAAACACGATCTAAACTTTTTAAGTGTCATTGATAATGAAGATAAAACTTTGTGAAATATATTGCAAAACTTTAATTATTATCGCGACACTTTGATGTACAAAAGTGCCATAAATAAAATGTATATTGTTTCTAAATATTATCAATCAAGCCAGATTTTATTTACTGAAGTTTATATTTTAATGGCGCGTTGGAGGTGAAATTTTAGCTATGCAACGAAATGCATGTGCATCACGAGACAGAATTTCTTACACCATAGAGTTATCAATTTATTTATTAATAATATATGTCCAGATTTGGGTTTTACATCATAAAAGAAGAAGCGTAGCTATCTAAGTACATAGAAATGACATGACAAAAAATAAAATAATATTATAAAAAGTCATAAGAAATTATAAAAAGTAATGTGTAGAAAGTAGATACAAAAGTACAGTAGATACAAAAATGATTAAAAAAATTTCATAAGAAGAACTACGGATGTTTCTAGTATAGTTTATTTAAATATATGAAAGGTTTCAGATTTGGAACATATATAAGTACAACATTCATAAATTTGATAATGTATGGATGTTCTTACAATGGAATCGGTGAACGTTGCATTATTATAGAGTGATCGCTTAACCCAGCTCACACAGGTAGTAAGCCATACACGTTTCGCATATAAATATATTTCTTTAATTTATCTTAATTAAAAATTATTAATAATTACAAAATACATGTTCCAAATTAATTATTATCCCTCGTACACAACACAAAGTATTTTATGCAAATAATAATATAACATTTTGAAGGGATTTGGCATTAAAACACCATGCTTGCCAGACAGGTTGGTGAGTTTTGAAATCAGTCACCCTTAACATAGGAACAGACATTTTTCGTGGCCGCCCATTATAGACGCTACTGTCCGTTGGTCTGCGAGAAGTTTTTTATTTCCCCTCTACCCTCCATATCTGGAGAGCTTTCCCCTATCCGCCACCTGGGGACGCATCTTCTAGCGGTTACCGAAGAATTGTGGAAGAGGCCTACATCCAGCAGTGGAGAGATGAAGGCTGAAGAAGGAGAAGAAGAAGAAAAATAAAACATGAATAATAATAACGAATAAATAGTGCATGATATCCAGTTTCAGAATTTCAGATAAATTTGTATTGCGTAATAAAATAGCTGGCTTTGCAAGAACAACTGAACATTTCATTTTTAATGTGTTAAGCCCAGCAGGAATCAAGTGCTTTTGGGAATTTTCGCTATTGGATGCTGCATCCAACTCACGATCCAATAAACTCAGTTCCACGCTCGAATCCACCCTTTCGCACGAAAGCACTCTACCAAAAATTCACTCCCTATGTTAAAAATGTTCAATATTTACTATTACATATTTACCACCGGAGAATGAAAAATTTTTTTTCGGCCAAAAAATTTTTGCCTCACTCCCCAAACATAATTGAAGTTTTTCTGTTTCAGAATTTTGTTTTTGATGAAAGGAAGCCCCCCCTCTTTTATTATGAGAGTGAGGTATTTTTTAAATGTAATATAATATACTACGTTTTAGTCTTAATATTACTCTGCGTACAAACTAGCGCCAACTTTTGTTGAGCTTATCAACTAATTTCCCATATAAAATTTCATTAATTAACTATCATGGATTAATTGATTAATTGGTGAATCATTAATTGTTATCGAGAATACGTCTGTGTGCAAAATTTTAGCTATATTGGACATCGGAAAGCGAGTGAAGTGTCGATTATAAAATTTCGTCCAGACAAACAGGTGAAGCTAATATAAGCGTGGTAATTTTTTTTTCTATCTTCTGAATCTGCTTTCATCTTCTAACTTTCAATTTGTCTTATCGTCTCTTTGAACTTTATAGCGTACATTCCGTGACGAGAGTCTAACTGTGCATTAACGAGGTCTCTCAAACGGTCAAACACGACACACACACGCGACACAATAATGTAATACCGAAGGATTATGTATGTAGGGTAGGAATTCTTCCTTCACACTTTCAAATTGGTGACCTTCAATCTACCAATGAGGTATCTGAAAATATATCGTACAAACATATCCACTGCAGACACATTCTCCGCAAACGGATTATTTTATCCTTCGTTTGATAGTTTTCATTAATTTTCTTTACTTTTTCATTGACATAGGTAACGTAATATAAGCAATCACGTCATTATCTCTGTTGGCTTCTGGTGGGTCTTGGCCTCTTCAGGAGTCCTCTTCCACGATCTCGGTCTTGCACCAGTTCTCTCCAATTATTTATTTACCAGCTGTAACCCGTCAAAAATAACGGTACTTTTAGATGTCAGTTCCTAAGAAATAACTATGTTTTTATTTTATTTAAAAAAAATCGTAAAAAAAAATTTGGGGAAAAATAAATTTACTGTAAAAAAGTTACGGACGTTACACGAAGTTACGCAGATAGACAGACAGACAAACAGACGGACGGGCAGATAGGCAGACAACGAAATTATTGCAGTTGGGTTTTACGAGATATAAACCAAATAAATTTAAATCTGATTGCACGTGAATATCAAATAGTACAGAGACCATCTTACAAGTTTCCAGAGAATTAACATGTTATGTTTATTAAAATATAGTAACAATAACTTAAGAATGTACCAAAAAATGAAAGTTTTAAGTTAAGAACAAACCATGAGAGCCGAAGAATAAAAGGTAAAAGGGAATCAGGAATGTAGAGGAAAGGACAGACCTACTTATTAAAAAGGTGAAGAGAGCAAAAGAAATATATAGCATAAATATATTTGAGCAGTACATCTGTGCATATGGTTTGGATAAAAGAAAGAAGTTGTGACCTATTGTACCTACCGACGATGTATGTAATTTATTGAAATAAAGAAAAAAATGGTATATGACTGACGTATACGTCCAAGAGTTTTAAAATCATAGATTAATGAATTAAATAGAAAAAGTTACGGATATTCTGAAATGTAATCAAACTAGAAAATCAAATACCAAATAAATTCCATTCATTTTATCGACCCAAATCGAATCCATTTTAAATATTGAGTCGCGTGTAATATTTTAGTGGCAGACAGTTGACTGTTTATTGCAAAAACACACATATGTGCAACTTGCTACACTATTTCCCCCCATATCGTGTAAGAAGGTACTTATCCACGCCTGCAGAGCTTTTTGTTCTTTTTGGTAGCCGTGTCTAGCAGTCTACGGTGATTTATTATTTTCTATTGTAGAAGCAATGGCTGTCGCAATGTTGGTGTTTTTTCCAGTTTCAATATTATTATATTTCCTTTTCAGTGCTACTGATATTTTCTCGTGATCTAGGTCAAACTTTGTATAAACCATGTTGATTGTTTTTTATATTGACTGTCGTTGATACCCCTGTATCTTAGTCAGGACGGACAATGCCTACCTATTCCATAAACTAAATATGTAAAAAAAAATCGAGAATGTGAGGTGGAGTTTGGCAGGGAGGCATTGAAATTGGGTATATATTTATAATTTAGTCAATCGGTAAATTCAATTCGTTATTAATTATATTTGATTGTGTTTTGAATTAAGTTTTTAATTTTTTTAAATTTCGAAATTGTCTAACCTAAAGCCTCTTTTATTAAATATGTAAAATGACCTTACCGTTTTTTTTTAAATGTGGGATCTCTCTTAAATAATTTTTGGGAAATTTGATGTTCTTATAATCTTACATTTAATCGAGGTACTGTTATATAGATCAGACATTTATAATAGCATATATATATATATATATATATATTATAGATATATATATGTTATATATATATCTTATATATTTTGCTTGCGGTTTCCGCGTTATTGTATGTAACAAAAGTAATTTCTGGACTACTTCGCGTTTTCTGTAAATGGTCTCCCTGAGAAGACCTAGGCCGACGTTTCGACACGATATCACGTGCCATTGTCAAGGCTAAAAAGGCCGTACTTGTTCGCGGGTGACATGAAAGTCTCCCACCAATAGCCCAGAAATTACTTTTGTTACATATATATATAAATATTTTTTTGATTCATATAAAAATAAAAGCGGTTGTAAAAGAATTTTATTCTAAATGAAGTGATTTAATAAACTTTTAAGGAAAAAATATTTATACAATCAGATGTTCATTTGTCATATACTTTTCAAATATAAGGCTGTTTTTGTGTGAAATATAAATATTCATGTACATATTTTTAATGGTAACCTATCTATCTTTTTGGTTCCAAACCACTTTTTGCGTTTTTTCACACTATTTTAAGATTTAAGTATGAATAAATAAATGTTCACGCTAATCCGCAGACTTCTTCACCTACTCTTTCAAACTGCTTGCTCGAGCCGCAGATTTTTTTACTGACTCGTTTAAACTGCTGTAAGCAATTTGGACGAACGAAGCGTTACGAAGTAAGACTTGCTCAATTTTTTTTTTGTAATTCGCCTTCAACCTGACAGAGTTACAAAGAAACAAACGGGCATACATATGTTCAGTAACTAAACATGCATATATTAATTAAATGACGTGTACATCGTTTGGTGAATATTCGCCTACAGGATGCTTTGTGCATTTTGCATGGCTATTAAAATATCATGGTGTTGAAACATCGATTGATCTCGGCTTTGTCTGTGCTGCTAATGACAACGTCAAGCAAATTATTCCGATTCACGGCATATCGGTAAAATCCTATCGTGAATAGATCTCTAATAGGTTCGCAGGTGCTTACCAACTTTTAACGTAAGTTATCTAATGTGAAAAGCCAGCGAAGTCGACCCTTACTTGCATCGAAAATAATCGTATCTACTGACACGGATTTTACCGGAGCACTGTTAATTAAGATAAATTATAGAAGTCCCACAGATATGAAGCTTTTATTAGGAGAAACGTGTAAGAAAATCTTTTTTATACGATGGCCTATAATCAACGTTCGCCAATCCATCGTAAGAACATCCACACATTATCAATTTTTTTAATGGTCTGTGTATATTTCAAATCTGAGAATCTATAGTTTATTTAAATGGACTATGCTAGAGACTTTGTAGTTTTTTTAAGTGATCTACATGGGTTTCGCAGCTGCCAATGGTACCTCTATATTTATAAAGTGGAGTATCGAGCAATATTCTTTTTAATGTAGGTATACATGATATTCTTCTGTATTATTTAACATATATATTAAAGTACTATGTTAATTATACTATTAGGTAACTGTTTTTTAATTCTCATTAAATCCCGCACTAGTCACTTGAAAATCTTATAGTCGTAGAAATTCAAAATCACACCTTTTGCATCGCTCTGATTACTATGAAACACCTCTCACCGCCCTGAAATAAATTATCCCCCGTTAAATATATTATCGCTTGGTCACACTGAATTACCGCTTTAGCTTGTTCTGTGTATTCACCGAAACGTCGCCTGTTAACGACTATTTGTTGTTGTTGCCGGGCCTCGTGATCGAGAATCCCCTCTCCATTCTGACTTAGTTGTTGCTGCCTCTTATGAGCTTTGCGATGGGAAAAGAGCCCTATTCGAGAGGCGCACTCTCTCCCGCATAGTTCACATAGGAAGTGGTCAGGTTGTGTGTTGATCAATATGCAACAACTATACTGCGCAGTACGATGCTATTTATAGGGAAGCATGTTCTAATTATTTCGCAAAGCTGATAGATTCTGATTCTTCATCTTCTTCTTCTTCTTCTTATTCTAGTGTCGTGTCAGGTCCCCCCAACATTAACTGTCACTTGAGCGTACATCTCCCTATCTCTAGGGACTCGAAACAGCTCTTCCACTGTTCTTATTTCATGAGATTTGCTTGCTGTCCCACCCCGTTTTACCTCAATCATGCCTTTAATTATCATTTGCGTAAAATTATTGATTACTTGCAATTCTTTCTACTTCTACCATTTCGTGACAATACTGCCATGCAATGTGTTATATTACTTATCGAATAAATAAAAAAGGGATTTGAAGCATTATGATGTGGATCTAAAGAAGAAGAATGCTCGACATAAGCTGAATGATTTTACAAATAAAGATAAGGTAAAGAAGGAAGCTTTGAGATTTTTTAACGGTTTTCTAATAATCTAGAAGAACTTTGAAACATTACGTAATATTTCCGCGATAGATACGGATGCTGGGGGACAGTATAGCTATAAGTATAACCCACCGGACGTCATATAGAAAAACTTGAGATTTTTATTAATTATTTATTAATTAACGCCCTAATTTATGTTCATAATGTTAAATTTGTCGCCGGACATACTTATTAATTTCAATTTTTTTTATATTAACTGTACCTACTGCCAAAAGGAAACATTAGTTTAAGTTATTTTTAAGTTACTCGCATTCGCTAGCTACACTGAACCGTCACTTAACCGTTTCCCTTTTATCTGTGTAATCTCAGAAAAGTCACAACAACTCTTCCTGCGCGCGCGTTTGAATATATTTTTATACATAAATGTTAGTTTCGCGAATGTTCGACCTATTTAAAAAAATTAAAGTATGGCTGAATGATATCATTATGCAGACAAATTTAAAAAAGTACTAAAAAGAACATAGAAATTTAAAAAAAGAAAATAAACAAGAAAACACTAGCCTGGGAAAAAACTAGGAACCCCTGGGGAGGAGGACTAAGAACACAAACACCAACAACCACTTATTGTACATACTATTATATTGCATACGTATACTTGTATCGAAATAGAAACTAAAAAAAATTCTCCATACTTCTAGTGATTTACGGTTTCTTCGAGAATAGTCCAATTGATTCTAGTTTCATTTAAACCGTCCGAGAGACTTGACAGTTATTTCACATACTCGTGATAATATACCTACTTTTACATTAAATATACTTTCGCTGTGACATGTACATAAATACAAATTGATAAATTACATGACAAAAATCCTCAGTATTCTCCCGTTCCTAACTTCGTGATAAACTTTTAAAAATAGGCCTTCCGTTTCCTTTCAGTTTTGTTTTCGACACTCGAAACTTGACTAAAACCGAAACCGGAAGCTCGAGGGTCGTTAAAGGTTTCCCAAAGTGTGTTTAAAGCCTCCCCGTATCGGAGTTTTCTAACGAATATTTAGTAACGCGATGAATTTCAGATATTGAGAGGCAGACTAGGATTAATTTACTGCCCAAACTTTCTTTGCGATCGCGACAGAAGTAACGAAACTTTATCCAACTCGAAACTTTTATTTCTTAAACAATGATGCACTTACGAGTATAACAATCAAATTCCATTAAGCTCCTTTACAACTTGTGTTCTTGTGGAGTTAACATTTTTTCTGTTCCAGTAATCCCCATATACATTGGTTTAGAGCTTAAATACTGATTCTCTTTTACTTTTCTACTACTCTGATTGATTTGGCCAGTGTTAAATATTGAGGAATAGAGGCGATGGTTGTGGCTGAATTGGACTTCAGTAAGATGGAGGCCTACCAATCCTGTCCCTATAATTCTTTTTATCTCTAATTACTCCCACTCCGCTTACCTTCATTTAATATGCCTAGCGACATTTGTCGTACCTACTTATAACTCAACCGCATAATACAATTCCAAACGCCACGCCAATTTTGGTTCAATTGTTTTTTGGTGAAAAAAGAAGTTACATATAATTCCGCCTTGTGTGATTAAGCATATGAAGTACCGCATTTATTAAAAATAAATATCGTCTTAAACCCGCATAACACACAATCATATTTAAATAAACCGTAGCCTTGTCGTTCAGTGATCAATTCGGTATACGAAGGAGTTGTGCAGTTGGACCAGGAATAACGAAGAAAGAGGCATTTCCTTTCCTTATCCCAACATCCAGCATCTAAAAAGTAGGATTTTCTTCTTATTTGTTGTTTATATTCATACTGCAATATTCGTGTCTGTTTTTCTCTTCATCTGCCAACCAATCTCCAGCATCTCGTAAATATTATAATTCCCGCGAATGAACGATTATTTCTACTTGAACAAATCTCAATGAATCTTTATAACTATAATAACCGCATGCATATTTATTTATTATAAACCGCTACACCACTGATACTTTTTTTAAACATTTTATTTTAAATGCTGGGTGTTGCCATTCTATGTATATGTGTATAGATGCTTTTGAAGTGTTATTTTAACAATTAAAATAATAAGTGTAATATAATATGTAAATGAAGATCAGTAGGTACCTACTGATCTTCATTTAATTTGAATTGGTAAAATAGAACACTTGAATTTGTGTGAAAATGCTTTTGACAAACAAACAACTTGTAACGTACCTACCTGTACACCTAAGCTAAATACCTAACTATAAAGTTTAATAATATAAGTTTTACGAAAAGCCCAAAGCTTGAGACTTTAAGCTACCGAATTGAGCTTTATTACGGCTTTTGTGACTTTTGAGCACACACTTTATGCTTTAAGCTACTAGATGAAAACTTAAGTCGAACTTAGAACTTTGGAAGTATATTTACATGAAAGCTAATATTTTTTTTTTTGTTAAGAATTTATATTTTCAAAATTGGCCAGTCGTGATCTATCAAGTGGTTAGGAAAATTCCCCCTCCGTTATGTCCGTAGCTTCCAAAATTCTTTTGATATGTGGTGAGATTCGTATTCTTATTAACGCGACTAGACTAATATAGATCGAATTCTTACCTAACTATGGAAATAACAAACGCACGTAACTAATCCGTACTCGTCCTTCTAGAAACCGCTCTAGAATTCTACAGTTTCGCCTGTATGAGAGATAGCCGATATCGTCCACGTCCGGAGTCGGCCTAAAAGCCAATTATATGCGGAGTAGCGAAGGAATAAACGCTAGTAGCAAAACTCCCTTACATTGTACCGCCATAAATATAATACCACCGGGGTTAAAATACTGTAATATAAAACAATACAATCGTTGCCAAGCCAACGGCATACGTTAAAGATTCCGCCCGCTTTGATTATCAACTTCTCATAATAGCAGCTTAGAACAGTGTCAGCACAACCACATGCGGCACCCATTTATGACAGATTTACAAGATACAATAGCATACGTTATATTCAAAAAACACAAGTAAGAAATCTACCAATAGCGCGTCCCACGTTGTCCGATCTGCTCAATCTGTTCATAGTACATAGTGGGGGAAGACAAACATATTTATATTCACAACAACTAGGCGCAACAGAGGCTCAGGGCAAGCTTTGTCTGACATTATCGCAGCCCGAGATTCTAAGGGAATGGAAGATACAGATTTGTAAGTGAAATTTAAGAAGTGTCTAACCACTTCTGTTCAAACGTGGATTCTAGATGCCCCCCCCCCTGTAGGGGGGAGGGGGATGCGGCCCCAGAGCATCGCCGCATCCGGTGGTTAACTCCTGTTTAGACATAACCTCCCACACTAAGCTGCAGACCAAGATCAAGCCGAGACTCTATTGCTCCTGCTGGAATCCCCCGAAGTCCTCGCTTCCCGGCGACAAACATATCAGGAAGAAATCCCGCGTCTGATATTAAGGTTTGTATATTGTCCCGCGGGGCAGTCAAATTGACTGGTGTATATGATGAGGATCCCACGTTGCGGCTACATAAGCCGGAGTATTATGATGTTTACTGCTGGTTAAAGGGCTGAATGAACTAACTGGGTGACTGGAAAAGACTCTTCCTTGAGCGCGTCAGTCAGAGCCACGTTAGCATCGCCATTTATAGTTGATGTGAATGATCCCACGGTGTAGTCTTATTGACTAGAGATATTAAATGATGGTAAAACAGCATGATTATTACAGTTGATTGTGTAATTCCTGATATGTTTCTCGCTGGCCGGGAAAGGAGAACCCCGAAGGTCTCTGTATACAGCAAGTTAGAAAAGGTGGTGAATGATGAGAATGATGGTGTTAGTAATGCCATCGCGCTCCTGAATGCGGTCCCGATCATAAAAGTTGATTGTTAAACTGCTGACAGATCTCGTTCATTAAAGCGGTCCCGAGCATAAGTATTGATTGTCGAACTGCTACCTGCATCTTATAATTTCTCGTTCATGAGGAACGTCCTATCTCGTCCTTGAGTACGGAGTTATTACATTCACATACATTCATAACCAGAGCCCGAGCTCGTCGCACCAAGGGGCCCGAAAAGACGTGAGAGGTTCTTCCCCTTAGATGTTAGAGGGATCACCGCATCAGGACCTTCAGACCATCCTGTAATTCTTGGCTTTAAAACCCAGTCTTAACCGGGTAGATACAGTTAAGATGGCCCTACCTAGTCCCTGACCTAAGGTGTCTCTCCAATCTAATCAGACTCCATAGCCAAGAACGCGCGCTCCGACATTCGACCCTTTCTTACCATGCGAGTAGATCTCCCTTCGTCTTCATCATAATTGAAATTCAGCCTCTCCAGATCACGGGGCGTAAAAGACGCAACGGCCTCTCGCCCCCCGACCAGAGGAGACGAACTCCCCATTCGGTTCACGTTCATTATCCCATTTATAATCCCCGCGTGCCTAACCTTAAGAGTCTAGCGCCGTTGATAAGTTAGCATTATGTTACGTTGGAAATAAATATTGCACAACCGGACGAAATGCCTATTTCCCGCGATCATATTCAATTTGTAAAACGCAATAATATGTATTTATATATGTTAGTAAGACGTTTGAAATGCAGAATGCACGAACAATGACCTCGCTTCTATCCTAAAGATAATTAAGAAATGATTCCGACGTCACGCCCCGACAAGTACCAACTTGTTACCGCGTCCGTGGCCGTCGAATTCTGAACCCACGTAATGAAATGAATAGTGACAATGACAAATTATATAGCACGAACATTCCATTTGATACACATAAGAAAATAAAGAATAAATAATATCAAAGGTTCTTATCTTATTTCTGTAGTTGGTCTGCTTCTGAGATGGCATCCTGATCCGAAGTAATATAACGGGTCCTCTCCAAAATTGAGCAATTACCAGCGCCTGTATATATATTTCACTTCACTTCCCTTGTATATATAATTTAATATCAGCGCCTGTAAAACTGTATTAGATCCTAGAAACAAGAAAACTATTCCCTCTACGCCGAGCACATGCAGAACATAAACCCCCTCAATCTAGTTCATCCACGGTTAAGAAAAAAGGCGAAAGAATAGTAATAGTAAAAGGTCCCAACAGAAGTTGAAGTTCTCTGTAAACTGTCCATATCCTCTAGTAGCGCCTGTGTTTTCCAATAACAACTTTCCAGTCATGTATTTAACATAACGTCCTCCTTGTGTGTATGTGTGCTGCAATATCTGTCATCCAGTTAGTGATTCCCAAAATAGTGTTTTCCTTGTATATATATATATATATTTCAATATCAGCATCTGTAAAACTGTATTAGATCCTAGAAACAAGAAAACTATTCCCTCTACGCCGAGCACATACAGGACATAAACCCCTTCAAACTAGTTCATCTACGCCGTACAGTGATATCACATGCAGACATAAACAATATAATTACAAGTATGCTTGCGTCCCGCCGACTGGACGCCTGTGTTTTCCAATAACAACTTTCCAGTCATGTATTTAACATAACGTCCTCCTTGTGTGTATGTGTGCTTCAATATCTGCCATCCAGTTAATGGTTCCCAAAATAGTGTTTTCCTTGTATATATATTTCAATATCAGCACCTGTAAACCTGTATAGAATCCTAGAAACAAGAAGACTATTCCCTCTACGCCAAGCACATACAGAACATAAGCCCTTTCAAACTAGTTCATCTACGCCGTATAGTGATATCACATGCAGACATAAACAATACAATTACAAGTATGCTTGCGTTCTCCCCCCACCTTGGTGGAATTATTCGCATTCGTATTCACCGAATAGTAGGCCTGATATTCGTATTCATGAAAGTAGTATTCGTTGCATCACTCTCAATAATAAAATCATATAGATAAATAATTACGGTAACTTAAAAAAAATATGATATTACTTATATTAAACGAACAAAACAAAACAATCTGTCATATAAGTAAATAACGTGATCACGGAAGACCGAAGGTTAACTACCCCTGAACAAACCGCGAACTGCCCACAATAATGGAAAATGTTGTAGAAAACATTTCAAATATCTAATATAGAATGAATAAAACAATGTCATATGAAAAACTATCACGGCTACGGAAGACCGAAGGTCAACTTGTCTGAGTTCGATAGACGGCGGTAGTATAACAATTTTTATTCATATGCCAGGCTGACCTGTAAATAATATCTTGCATTCGAAGCAGAAAACCCTTTCTAGAATTAATAAATGCGGCTTAATCTAAATAGATACAATATATACAATTCGAAATACGTCTTTATAAGAACTTGATAGGAACAAATCGTGTTTAAACGATTGCCTAATGATGCGCAATACAAACATGTAACGAGTTCAAATAAACCACACATTCATGTTTTAATAAAATAAATATAAAATCCAGATGCATTTTTAAAATATACTATTTGGAGGAAATCTCTCGTACGATTTGAATTTATACCACACTGACGATCGTGATATCAAAACCACATAAATACTCCGATCCCAATTATGCCCAAAACAATACAAATCATATAGAAATCCGTGCATTCAATCGCCAGCACAGACAACACAAAATTCCTCCGCATATTCGAAAGTTACACAAGTATTAGGAAAGAACGCCCGCTGGATTATCACGCAAAACTATGAATTATTAAATCTGATGAGCGCATAGTAATATAAGGTTCCAAATATAATACACATAAAAGGCAATAGAAATAAATAATATTGGAAATGCTTATCTGTTCACTGTTCCAATTCTCCTTTGAATTATTATCAACCTCCGGCTTTTTCCTCGGTCCAGTTAAATTATCTTCCTTACTTCGGACTCTCCTCGACAAAGCCTCGGCCGACCTTCAAGCTGAAAACTCAAGTGCCGCTTTCTAATTTGTAACGCCTAAAAATAGTCCCTATCTCCCGCCATCTTTGATTCCAACTTGCGTGTAAAAGTCAAAGTCTAACTCTCAGAACCATTCTCATTGGTCAGATTCGGTGCTAACGGCGCATCTGTGATTGGTCCATCTCGTTAAACAAAATAACATAAAGCCTGCTTTACACGCCCGCGTGCAGAAATAATAAAGCTCGCTCGCACCTACTTATCCGGCAAATATTTAATTATAGAGTATTTAACGGGTTGTGAAGCTTCTCTTTATTATAAACTTTAGCAGATAGATATTTTCGTATAATTTTTCAGCAATGTCTATTTGAATAGGCCAATATCGTTACAAACTGACAATTGACCTATTGTGAAAATTATGTTTTAATTATAATATTCTGGTGAATAATATTTTATAACTGATAAAGTGTCTGTGAATGTTTATTGATTAATATAAAATAATAGCTTTAAATGTTGTTTCTCTTTTCAGGTATAATGTGTATGTGAAATAAAATGTTCTTTTGTTAATAAAATATATACTTTTTTTAGAGCAACGCAAAACAGCTATTATTTATAAAAACTTAAATATTTGGGAAACCACATTATAAAACAATAAAATATTTTAAAAAATCGACTTTATTTTTTTACAATATTTATAAACGTGTGTTCTGAGAACAGAATTACCGGATTTTGTCCACAGAAAGATAATTATTAATCAAAATAAGTTATAAAAGTCTTACATGGACGAGGCTATTTATGTGGGAAACGTGTATGGAAATCTTTATAGGGTAGCCCAGGATTTATGACCTGTAAGAGCTGGGTTAAATGATCATTTTACACAATGTAACGTTCACAGTTCCACCGTAGGGACTAAGAACATCTACACATTAACAATTTTTTAAAAGTTGTATAGGTATGTGTTCTAAATAAGTTTTTTTCATATATTCGTATGGACTTCGCTAGAAACATTCATGGTCCTTCCCATAACAAAGTATAAGTATATTTCGTAGCTGTTAATGATACTGGTATCATATATGGTATCAACGGAGTTACGAATTTCTAAAGTATCTGCCATTTTGAATCGTGATGGCAGATCAGGCTGAATAGTAACTCCCGAAGTGACTTTTGTGACGTAATTGTATAAAAATCACGTCAGTATCCTTATTTGAATATGTTTGACCTGATACAGTCATAATTTTCAAACAGATAAATAAAAAAAAATTAGAGCAATCTCTTACCAAAAAAAGCTTTTTCCTAAATAGATTAACCTGCCCAATCGCTTGCAACTTCGGGCTATTTCTAATCTTAAAAGCTACACTTATATATATTATTAAATAACAGAATTTATTCCAATTATAATTTCGTTGCCTATCTGTCCGTCCGTCCGTTCGTCCGTCCGTCCGTCCGTCCGTCCATCCATCCCTCTGTCTCTGTCTGTCTGTCCCCGTAACTTCGTGTAACGTCCGCAACTTCTTTATAGTAATTTTTTTTTCGATTTTTTTTTTCAGATTATTTTTTCTAATTTTATTTCGAAAACAATTTTTTTTACGAATTTTTTATAATAAATAAAATACTGTGTACCTACTTGTCCTAAATGTCAAAGATGGCACGCAAGATGTCGAAGATATGACCGCAGACTGTTACGCACAAAATCTAGGGTCATTCATCCGTGATCGTGTTATATCTCTAGAGAATTCTACCATATTCCACCTTATAGTAAAATATACGTCAGGTGAATGTAGAACTTACTTCAGGCTTCTCGTTACCTCTAGAATAAATCTTTCTAAGGAATTTAGCTATAAATGGAGTCACTCGACGCGGGCTTAAGCCATCCAGTTTTCCATCCAGACGACAACAGTGCAAGATCCGTAGCGCAAAACAGTGTGATCAGTGATTCGTGATATTATAACACGCGATATGAATAAAGACAATACAGTGTATCTACCAGAGAAACCCAGCGCAAGTGAAGAAAAGAATAAACTGGGGCGGGAAGTTTCTACGTGCGAACATTGAATGGAATTTTCCAATAGTGGTCGAAGCTAATAGAGACGGCGTTAATTAGTGCAAATTATGGAACAGTTGAATAAAAAATGTCGGAAGACATTTAGCGACTATATAACGAACGGTACTACAATTGAACTCATGTTCAGTGACTTTATTTGGTAATAAATTAAACAAAATTAATTTACAGTATTTTCATTTGCCTTCCAAAACCACGTCCTGTAACAATGTGTATTTATGACATATTTAATACATCCACACTTTCACCATCTACAGAAGAAAATTTTTCATTACGAAGAACTTGTATATAGATGGCGCCGCTGGTAATGAGATTTTTTTACTATTTTTTTACGTATACACTAGAATACGCCTGAATTTTTTTTTAAATTATTTTTTTTTAATTGGTCTGAACACAATTTGAATACTGAATTTAAGCCAGTACTAAAGCGTACTCATAAAATTGTTTTAATCATTCTTAATTTATTATTAAAAAGTGGAATTAACAAAAAACTCAAAATAAATAATTTAATATTTCTAAACAGGCTGCCTTCGTAGTTCAAGAGGTATGAGGTTGGTTTCTCATAACGAAAATTCCGGGTTCGATTTCAGGTGAATTCACAATATGTCTATGTGATTTTGTTAAGCCTGTGTGTAATTTATATGATTTGTTTCGCACCCATGACTAACCCTCGTGGCCTTATATAGATTAAAAAAAAATTTGCATTCCAGAAATTCTATTGCCACCTCTTACAAAAGTCGCAGCTATCTGGTTAAATTAGCCAGGTAATTGGATTAGCCGTTCATTAAATGCTGGCATCCAATGAAATGGCTGAAGGACAACTAGCCAAGTCATTGAGAGCAACGTTTAACCAGATGGCTGAATGTCGTTTAGTTAAATTGGATATTGATG
Organism: Agrypnia vestita; assembly: GCA_016648135.1. Taxonomy (NCBI): domain Eukaryota; kingdom Metazoa; phylum Arthropoda; class Insecta; order Trichoptera; family Phryganeidae; genus Agrypnia; species Agrypnia vestita. Next base: position 58,390 of record JADDOH010010378.1, read on the forward strand.
AATTTGTGATGTTTGGTTAGGTTAGGTTAGGTTAGGTTAGATTAGGTTAGGTTAGGTGAAGTAAGGTTAGGTTAGGTTTGGTTGAGTACATTAGATTAGGTTAGATTTGAATCACTTGGCTGTCTTGGTTAGTCATCTTCAAAGGGGTGACTTTCAATTCGCCAAGTTGTTAAACATTGAGTGATTCTAGTTCAATTAACTATCGGCTCAGGCATCCAACTGGATGCCGGCATTTAATGAATGGCCTAGGCGTCCAATTACCTGTCTAATTCGACCAAATGGTTGCGACATGTACATAGATAATGTACTTTGAAATTTTTCTTTTTTTTCAATTTATAACTAAAAATATTTGTGGTTCTAGGAAATTCTTGGAAATATCTCTGAAACTTAACTTTTAATAAACTTACATTATGAAGTTATTCCAGATTGTACGACTTTCAGCGGGGATACCAGCTTTGTATAAAATAGATCCTGTTTCTACTTTGATTTGTTCGCATGGCCTACTTTTTGATACAATTACACCGCATTTCTTCAAGAAACTTTTATCATGACCCCTGTAGAATTCTCTGGAGGCACACAGCGGCGTTTATAATTTCTTCCAAAACAGATAGTTATTCAATAATAAGTCTCGCATAGTGTCTTTTAAATTTAGGACATGTATTCTCATTTTGCACCATATATCAAAAATGTCGAGCAATCGACTTAATAAATGTTGGAGAGCAACAAAAATCACTTTCGAGGTTTTGGGAGAACAATAAAAACACTGAAATTAATTAGTGATTTATTAATTTGTAATTAATTTATTATTCAATGGGCAAAGTCTCTTTACACGAATTAAACTTGACGTTTTTCTCTAAGTCAGACTATTTCATAAACTATCACTCGTCCATGAACACATTATTATCGCTAGGAACGCTTTATTTAACATTCGCTAGAATATTCCATTCAATTTTCGCTAATTACGTCATCGAAATGTCAAAACAAAAACTCTCGCCGCGGCGTAGTCCCGCTATTTATATCTAAAAGCTGGTTTTTCGAACCTCCTATTATATTCTAGTATTTAGAAGAAGATTAGAAGAAGAAGTCACTTCTAAGTTATTCCAGGCGTTTTCCGAATGTTTTAGATAACCTTAGTTGCTAAATGCTAAATGTTCTCGATCCTTTTATAGTGTTATGATACATTACAGGGGATTCGGACAGCGCGCTATTCTTTCTGCTTACCGTTTTGTTACATATCTATCTTTCTCTACCATCTAAATTCTGGGAATTTTGATTAATTTTATTTCAGTTTTGACAGAAATTAAAAACACAAAATAGATTTTGGCTCATAAATGCTGAAGCGACTTGAAGCATTAAATATAAAGACGGCTTATAAAAGTAAGCTGGATTGTTAGGATAACAAATAATAGATTGTATAGATTTGGATTCGAAAGGAACAATATATATTTTTTTAATTATAATCCAAAAATCGCATCTAGAGAAGAGCCAGATCATGCTACATCTCATCATTTGACAAAAAGTTGCGAGCAGACGAGGTCCTGAAAGATGAAGGACATCTTGGCTGATGAAACAGGGGTTCAGAAAATCCACTGCCCAACTATTTGACACGATAAACAAGACGACTACACAAGAAGAAAACGTGAAATAATACCTTTTAGAATGAAAACATGATCGAAAAATTCAATTATGTACAGTAAAATGAAGTTGTATAGTTAACTGCCGAGGAACATGGACAGTTGGGGATGAAAAAATTTAATAACTAATTAAATTCGTATTTATTATATTCGGATGGCTTGCAATGTATCCGCCGAAGCATAATTTATCCGAAGTGATGCTCAAGATGTCCTTACATAAATCTAGCGCGGAAGCGGAGTTCAGTCAAAAAATCTAAGCCTTTGGAATAGACGTATCGCGCTCAAAATTCAACGAAGCCGCTAGACGAGAGTTGATCGCGCGTCGTTAGTGACGTTGTTAGTGACAAAAGTGCATTAAGACTCGATTCCACTAAAAAAACTTCGCAGAACTCTGCAAAACTAGAAGAAGGACTAACACCGTAAGTACCTTTCAATTGTGTAAATAGCTGGTTACTGCAGTATACGTTTCGAGTGTTCGACCATATATTGTTCCTTTTACAGTTCGGTGGTATGAATCCGACTAACTGACGACAACTGAACACTATCATGATTTTATTTTCGTGTTCCATCCCATTAAACTGCATTCATAACACACACACACACACACACACACATACACACACACACACACACACACATACACACACACACACAATGTTTATACATAATCGTTAGAGTATTAAAAATTGTACTTGCTAAACTTTTTTACAGTTATCGCTCTGAACCATCTTAACCCTTCCCAATTTACGTCGACTTTTTTCAGTTATAGCGTGAAATTAATCAGGAACCTTTCCAAAATGGCGCATTAAAGTTTTTCCTTTTAAGAGAAATCCTACACATATCCACGAAATGATTTTAAGCTCCTTTAGAAGGGGTAGGTATAGTGTACCGGACTTCTGAATTTGAAAAAAGAAAGAATTAAGAAACTATTTGTTCTTGTTCGACTGTGTTGAGTAATGTATTAATGCTAATTTATTACTATAGCGATATTTTATTAACTCTTATTTTTTAATTATATTTTTTCTTTATAATAATTTTTGAAAGGAATATTTCGATAAAGTTAGTTTATGGCAGTAAATGATAATAGTTCGAGAATGCTGGTTCACAATTAAAATCGTTGGTTCACAGTTTAAAAATATTGTTCCACCATTCAAGTATTCTCTAATACAGTTTAAAAATAACAATTCTCTAAGATTTTCACGGCCACTCAGAAATTTCTGGTTTGTGTCTTCTGGGGTATTATGCCGTGTTTTTACGACCTTTCTGGCCGACGTTCCGCATCCCATTGCAGGGTTCATCACCAGGGCTAAAGAAAACCAAGGAACATAATTTGTTTTTCACATGCTCAAATATTCTGACCAAAATCAATTAAAAAAGTACACAAAGAGAGAAAACTAGTTTTTTCAAATATGTACAGAAACCAAAAAAATCTAACAGTGAGCCGGGCTCACGTAATAGATCATTATTTTGCAAAAAATATGTGACAAATTTTCATTTATTTGAATAAATATCCAATTTAAAACAAAAGTTGGCAGGTAGATATCTGCCATCTTGTATCCAATTAAATTATTATTAAACGTGTGAAAGTATAATAGGTACCTGCCTACTATTAATTTAACTGGAATTTCTACTAAATAAATCCAAATCCAATCTAAATATGATAATTTCGCTATCTGTCTGTCCCGTAATTCATGGCTAAAAAACGAAATTACACGGCTGGAGAAAGACTCGAATCTCATTTAACGCGGCAACTAGTCGAAATAGCCACCACAGTTTCTCCCTGTCCTTCGCTTCGGCCCGTCAAAAATATACTATATATACTACATTGCAAGAGCAGGATATTGCTAAGACGCAAACCATTAATTTACGCCTTCTACGTTCGATTTTTAGAAGGCTTTTTATTTTGTATAAATAATACTTGAAATATGTTCCGTGATTCTTCACGGATATACGGCTAGGATGATATAAATCTCATCATATCACTGTCGCAATTATTGTATTTTTCTATATATATATATATATATACATTTTATTTTTCAATATATAGGTATGTTAATCACAACTCATGCTTTAATTCACTGACTGCACATACCTACAACCTACAACCTATGTAGGTTTAATACACACAACTGTTTTGATTTAACATTGATTTCAAATGGCCCAAAAGCAATATTTTTTCAAATGGAGTTGGGTGTCAAAGTGTCAAACGGATTATTTTATTCGAAATGTGCGTACTCATGGCTTTTGTTCACAGACCGTTATTAAAATTGTGATGTACGAAATCGAGAATTTTATTTCTGGTTTTATATTCAATGCAAAACGATACACTGAGGTATCGTTTTCTGCGGAAATTTCAAATAAATAAATTATGGGAATGAGCGTGGTAGGTTCAATACGTCAAGTCTGAAAAAATGTATAAGGAGGAATCGAAGACGGTTTATCGTTACCAAGAAGTAAAAAACAAAGATGAAACATAATTTTAACCATAAACTTATTATTTTTACATTTATAACTGTATAAAGGCTGATCCGAACTCAATGACTATTTTAATTACATTAATATTTTTTAATGTCTAAGGCTTAGAAATGTAATATACCACTTCTCCCGAATAAAACTAACTTTGGCGAGACGAGCAGCAGGCTCAGCAGATCTGGTTCGGCTTATCTTCTCTAGGCAGTAACATGACTCGCAATGTCTCCACTTGCCGTGATTACACGCTGCCGTCGAGAATGACAACTCTCTTGGAGTTTGCTGACAGCCAGAATAACAAGCAAGAACTGTGGGAGCGAAAGGAGGAGACCATTCCTAGCGTCTACCAGATCTTTCTGCACTATGCTCCTGTCGGGAGGAGTAAATCTTCCGCTACGGCGGACAATATATTGTCCTTACCTATGAAATTACTATTTTCAATTTTTTTTGTTGTCCTTCAGTATGTTCGTATGGTACGTAACCACTTTGCAAGCTTCCTTATTTGATAAATTGTAAAGTGTCAAGGTTCAAATAATTTTATGATTGTACCAGAAAGTAGGCATTTGCCCGAACCTCACATTAGCCCTGATGATGGACCTTGCAATCCGAATCTTGGGCCAGAAATGTCGTAAAAACACGACATAATACCCCATAATACACAAACCAGAAGATTCTGAGTGGCCATGAAAACCTAAGAACATTCTTCAGTGATGTTGGTTTAAGTTTAAGGGAATTGAAAAAAAACACTTTATTCCGAAATTTCAGACTCCTAAGCTCATTGACGTATTATAATATAGACACGTTATTCCCATACCAGCCGGCTTTCATATGTAGCAAATATCGCATTGAAAGAGACTACAAATCACGGGCACACATATTTCACAAACGCTCTGCGTGTAGACAGAAAAATCAGGTAATTTGAAGTCACGGTGACTAAAATAACATACTCATTCTTACAAAAGTGTACAATACTCTGTTCCTTTTTCCCCAGGACTTTTTTCGGCGTAGCGTCGCGCTCGATCACAAAGAAGGTCCTTTCGATAACGAATGCAATTAAGGCAATTAACTTACTCTTGAGTTATATACAGTTTATTATATCATTGCCTGCTGGGGTATGTTATCCCTTAAAAGAGAAAAAAGTCTGCAATTCCTTTGTTCGAAACACACCCGCATATTATTTGTCAAAACCCGCCGTAAGTGACGGCGAATCTGATGACTCGTCGCGGCATTTTAATATTTTCCTGAAAATAATATTGTCGCAATTCGCGGGCATTTCAGGACCACCCTGTCACGCAGCCGTGAGCGGGCCCCCTGTAGGGTAGGCAATGCCGGCGAGCGTACGTCAGTTTATCAGTTAGTATGCCGCCGCAGCTCCCGGGCTAGGGACGTGCCGCGCGGTTCGCCCGCGAAACACATCGCCTGGTCTCCCGCGCGATTTCAAAGTGCGAATAATTAAATCAGCTGTTTGATCACTTGACTAACGGCGCGCCGATCACAGCCTGATATTTTTAAAAGTGCTTTTCTAAATAATTAAATTTAAAAAAAAAAGTTTTTGTAAAACAATTATCGATAGCAGGTGGGAGCTGGCAGGTAAGAGATTTAGAAATTTAATTTTCTGTGATAAATTGTCATCGTTATCGTCGCCCGTTTCCCGCCGTGGCTGTTTACAAGAGCGTGTAATACCGGTTAAGCGGTAAACGGGGGCGTGCAGTCAAAACATTGATGCGTGAGTTGTAGGAAAAAACAAATAACGTATTTACCTGGCATGTTATGATATATTTTTATTCCGAATAGTATGGTAATATTACATGTTTCTCTGTGTAATAAAATCTGTCATTAACGCAACAAAGAAGCTAGATGGAGCTGTTGGCAATCGAAATATAAATATATATTTTTTTATTTATTCAAATTAAAGCTCGCATGAAAAAATGTTTTCCAAAAAAAATTTAACAGTTGAAAAATATCTTCTCCATACATCTATTATTAGTTTACAATTATATCAATAAAATTACTTAAATATCATAATGGTGAAGTGTTCAGTGTGTATATGTATGCGCGTACGTGTGTGTTTGTGTGTATGGGTGTTTATGTGTTCGTTCTTCGTTTGATTTAAGTCTATAAATTTAATTTAAAATTTTTGCTTAAGAATATATTCAGTGTCTGTGATTTAGTCTATTCCAAGGAAATTCTCATATTGCAAGAATAGATTTGTGGTTCTACTAATCAAACAAAATAAATAATAAGGCATTTCTCTGCGGGATTTTGAAGCATTGAGTCATCCAGGAGTTCTTTGGTCTTCCTCTGGATGACTGTCGATGAAGTTCCACAGATATTGCCTGCTTGTGTGGTCTGGTGGTCTCCGTCTTATGTGCCCGTACCATTTCAGCTGTGGTTTTACCAGCCTACTGTTTATGTCCGTGACACCAGGCTACCACGAACGCGTGAACGTATATTTTAGTGATACCCCTGCCGACTATCTAAATATATTTTACATTGTTGTAAAAAAAGTAAAAAGTTTTACATTGTCCAGCATTCGGAGCCATACATAATCACGGGTCTAACATAAAATCAAACATAATAATTTCATTGTCTGTCTGTCTGTCCGACTGTCTTTGAAAGTTTTAAATACATATGATCGAAACAAGAACCTTTCATATATTACTTTTATATGGTCTCTGCTAGAGACATCTGTTGATTTTTTCTCAATAACAACAACTGTACCAAAATACAAAATTGTACGAATAATAATACTGCTTATATGTTTTTTGTATTGTGTCTTTTATGGTGTTTATATAAATCATACTTTTATACTGGGTTTTTTTTAATATTATTTATAGTACTTTACCTTAAAGCACAGAAAATACATTAAAATTTATTAAAAAGTCTCTAGGAAAGGTCTTGCCTAAGTGAGAAATCGCCAGATTTAATTCCTGTAATTAATTTTTACGAACAATAAAAAAAGTGTGCACAAATCAGCTACCGTCTATTAAATTGGCAGTCGCTGGAAAAATTGTTGCAGATTTAAAAAACAAAACCCCTAAAAAACACCCTATTTATAGCTTTGAACCGTCGTTCTTGTAAAAATACGTAATATCTCTTCCCTTTTAGAAAGGAGCCGGTATTTCGAGCCGTTGGTCAACATTAGCTCGGTGAGTGTAAGGTTTAGTTTACATTTGATTTTTCATCAGATTTTTATAGACAGAGATTTAAAATACTTCTGAAGACCAAAATAGCATGTTTGGGCCTGGGTGTCATATTTTTGTCGATGTCCTTGGTGATATATAAAATGGCGTTTAGTAAATTGTCTAGCACAACAGCATTATTAATTATTTGTTGCCTGAAAAACTATCCTGAAAAATAAGATACGGTCACGAGATGGTAGAATAAGAAAGAATTACGCACACGAAATCTTTCGAAATGACTGAGCCATTCTCATGAATTCTCGAAACATCGCGACGCGACATTTATATATAAAAGGAGACCGGTCGGCTACCGCGCTAAAGTCATTGTTGACGTTTGACAAGTACGGCGTAGAAACGTGAAATGCGACCAGCACGTGAGCGCGTGTAAACCAAGAGACAGATATCGGACGAAGTACGTAGGTGCGAAAATTGAGCTGAATTTTCTCGAAAGTGATCGATGCGATAAAAACAGCGTAGTAAATGTTTTCCACAGATAGAAATAATTAGAGCGAATTATTAATTGGGAAATCATTGCCTGAAATGTTCTAGAAACATTAAGTGACTGCGATTTTAAGAACTCTAGTCAAATTCGTATCCAGCGACTTTGCGCATCAAATAATTTTTTTAATTGTTATAATGTTTCATTTTCTTTTCACAGTCACGACTCCTGACAATATGTTCGTATTGTATAGCCATTTGTCATAATCTATTATTGTTTTATCACACTTTTCATACTTTTGCTGAAAAATCAGGCCATATCAACGTATAGGTATTGAATCAACAGCGTATTTTTTATATGAACCGTATGATGTTTAGAGGTTCGATTCTCGACGTTTTGCTTGAGTCATATCACAGCGTCTTCAGGAGAGTGCCTTCTCGCCGTGGGAGTCAAGGATGTACGGTCGCGGCTCCATGTACTTCCGTGGCGAAAGGGCACTCTCCTGAAGACGATGTTTTATGTCTCCAGCGAAACGTTGAGACATTTATACGGTTCGTATAAAATATGCGTTGTCGTTTAAATATAAAAATACCAATGACAGTAATACAAACCTGAAATATTTATATTTCCATTACTATATTCACATTTATATCATTCTTTACCAGAATAGTGGCGTACATAGACAACACACAAGAACAAGAGACTATATAAGAAGTGATATTCCGCGGACTAAAAGAGAGAGATATGGTTGCCGATACACTGCGATCGATTTTTATAATGGAATCCCCAATTGCATAAAGGAACTAAAAAGTGTAGAACAGCTGAAGGGACTTGTGTTGGGGAGAAGATAATTTCTTAATAAATTTACACTTATTCTACTTTATTTTCTGTCCCCTTATACACCAGCATACGATTGCTCTTTGGGGACATGCTATTTTATTTTTAATTTTGATTAATACAAACTAATTAATGTAGTGTGATCATATAAGAATATGTAAATAAATATCAATATATTAATACAATAATATTAATATTAATAAGAGATAAAGTTTATTTATGCGTAGCAGTATATGACGTCATCATCATAGCAATACGGGATCAGACGAGGGTCTTCTGTAAGCAAAGTAAGCCATTGTCTGCGACAGACTTCGGGTCGAATTTTTAAGACTAAATTTCACAAATTTTATACCGCAACTCTATTTCAATTGCAAATAAATTTGTATTATTAAATATAAAAGCGAGCTTTTTACGATACAAAAAGAAGTACTGCGAATGGTACACTACCAATGGTACTATGAGCAAAAGCTCCCTGTAGGTTCTACTGCTTTGTCTACAGGTTGACATATTTTGGTTGATTGCTTCACCCAGAGTACTCATCAACTTTATTATTAGAAGAAATATCAAAAGAATATATCAAGTATATACATAAGCAAAAATAAAAGAATACAAAGAGATCTCGTAAATTACACAAGGAAATATAAAATAATACAAAAGAAAAAAGAACGCAAGTGGTACTGTATAAAACGAAGTACTGCCATATCTCATTACTGACACAATCAACCTTAAAAACGTTTTCAAGTTTTCACGGCCGTTTAGAATCAGGGTTAGAATTCTGGGATATTCTGTCGTGTATATCTGACCTCTCTGGCCGACGTTTCAGATCCCATTGCAAGGTCATTCGTGATTATGGACGCAATGGGATCCGAAACGTCGGCCAGAGGGGTCAGACATACACGTAGAATATAACAGAAAACTACGCACAGAACAGTCAACCTTAAATCATATCACTATGCAGCTCCGACGGCGTTAATTAAAGTCATTGTATTCGCAAGTATATTTAATGTAACATTAACCGTTTGAAATATTATTTTTTTTCGTCACATCGAGAATCCCTACGTATCCAGTGACTTGGTGATAAAAAAGGTTAGTCCCTCAACAAAATATTTTCATTTGAAAATATTTTCATTTCACTGGTAAAGTGATCACTTAAGTCAGTCTCATGACAGCTGTAAGCCCTGTGACTCCCAATAAAGACTTCTAAACAGACGTGAGACATCTATAATTTAAAATTTAATCTAAAAAAACATTTTCATTTGAAAAACAAATACGTTTTCTGAACACTTAACGAATGATTAAAGTTTCCCTTTGGATTGTTAAATTAGGTATTCAAATTCACGATAATCCCGGGCCTCGGAAGCCACCGACGAACCGGTTGCATCTCCTTCATTACATACAGTCGACCCCTTCAGTTGAATATTGAAAGCCTACCAACTTTCGAATACCTCAAAATAACATTCAGCATTCGGAGCGCTTCTACCCGAACGGACTAAAAGTCACTTTGGAAATTAAGACCACGTACAGGCTGATGTTTTACTCATGGCACTATAAAGTCAGCCACTGATGTTATTTTATTTATTTACAATATAATAATGCAAAGATATTTTTAGTTTTAAACTATTTTATGTATCAGCAATTTTATTTATTTTATTTTTAACGAGAAACTAACACATTAATATAATATAACGATAATAATAGCCTTTACTCAGACATTAAAATTTAAGATTTGCTCGTGACAAGGTAGCCTCCATTCCTCCCTATCTTTTGCTATTCTGGTCCACGCGCCCCCTGCTGAAGCTTTGATCTCATCCACCCATCTTCTAGAAAGTCTGCCTCGTTTCCTTTTTTTGTCTCTTGTGAACCAATGCTTTATTGTTGTTGACCATTTCTCTCTTCCCCTGATTGTATGTACCTACAGTCCATTTCCATTTGAGCCTCCTAATGGATACATTAACATTCTTCATTTTTGTTTGTTCTTTGATTATTGAATTCCTTATTCTACCTGATTACCCTGTTTTTTCCCCAACATACTTCTCTCCATAGCATTTTGACAAGATTCTAGCTATCTTTCGTGGACTTAAGTGATCGCCCAGGTTTGACAGCCGTAAGTTAGGACAGGCAGAATGCAGGTATCGAGGAGTTTCCTTTTGATGTCTATGACACTAACACATTACTGGATACAAAATACATTAAAACATATTCCTTGTGGATTTTTGGAAAGCATTGTATATTGACCTGAAAAACCTTTCGTTGTATTGTGACAATATTCTATTTTCAATATCGTTCTTCTTAGAGGAGGAGACAGCGACCGCCAGACTTACGTTATAGTATCAAACCTGAAATATTTTCTGTAGATGTAAACTATATTAGGTAAGAATTTTCGGATATTATGATATTTTAGTTAGGGGTGTTTTGACAAATAACAGCTAATACGGAAGCTTCCATGCTTCTTTGCTTCCCGCTCTTATTTTATGAAATTATGATTACAGAGATTGTATAATATTGGAAGCGAATTTATTTCTGTCGATGTGTTTAGTATGAATATTTTAAGATTTTAATATATGTGTTTCGTATAAATAGTTCTTCATGTTCTTCTGTTTCCTGCTCCTCTATCCCGGTTCATCTAGGGTCGAGCCTCCTTGCACGATGGCGCCAGGATCTTCTGTCCTGGGTTGTCACAACGGGAACATCTTCCACCGCCAGCTCCCTCTTAATATTAAACCACCATGAAGCTAGGGGTCTGCATCTACCTTTAGGTTATGTTGGGATGTTGAGTGCTCTTCTTACTGTATAGTCCTCATCTCTACGGATGACGTGACCATCTCACCCTGTTTTATTTCAGTCTTTCAGCTATCGGTGCCACGTTGAATGGATCTCTGACATACTTATTGTGGATTCTATCTAAGCGTGAAACATCGCTTGCCCCAGTGAAATATTTGCGCTATTTACACTCTTTCTGACTTCTAAAATTTATATTTCATCTAATTATAATCCTTTGGCTATTTTTAAGTATAATTTCTGAAACAGATCGGTTATGTTTGAGATATGAATGAATAATAAATGGGAAATCATGTTCATCCGTATGAAACACAATATCCGGGCACAGTTATGTGAAGGCATGCTGATGTGAATTAATACAGTGCAGTGAGTAAGTATATGTGACAAGAGGCAATGATGGATAAGTGGAGAGGTACAGGGTGACTGGTAATACTCACGTTTTATAAACGTCAATTTTACCGTAGATTAAGTTTTAATTGAATTATTTCGCGGAGTACAATTGGTAAAGCATCTGGATTAGGCGGCGTTCAGAGAGAGAGTGGTGCTTGTACAAGTGCATGGCCAAGACCTCGACGGTCGTATCGAGCGCATCGAACTCTTGGTTGGTGGCTGTGAGCGGCTTGATCCGAGCAAGGCAAGGTCCTCCCCAAGTGCATGGTTTGTTTCCAAAAGATGATTAGAAAATTGTGTATAAATAAAGCATGCAATTATTTTAGAGTGTTTATCATGATCTACCAAATATATATAAATCAATCGGAATTTTTCTGCTATCCGGTATACGGAGGTTAACTTGAATTCCATAGATCTGAGATGTCTGCAAACTTATTACCTAAGTTAGGCATTCGTTCTGTATTTTGGTAAGTTCAATTGAGCAACAAACCTGGTACCTATTGTTACTATTCTATAACTTCCGGCTGATACATATAAGATTATTACCAGCAATATATCAGGGCTTTCAGTGCTCTATGCAATATTTTAAACGATGGCGTATCAGAATAAAAATTATTTACTATTTCTCACAATTTTAATACATTAAATAAACATAAGAGAAAGTCTTAATGTAATTATTATAGCGACATATTTAGTTTGATAAATAAACAATGATTAATTAGGTACTTTTGACCTTTATTTTTTCATCATTGTTTTGCACTATTATATTTGTTAGCTCATTTATTTTATGTAGCCCCAATTTAACCCCAACAAAAGTTTTAAAGCCACATTTTTTTAGTTCCCTAGCCTCTATTTATCTTCGACCACAAGAGTTCTCCATTGGCTCTTCAGTACGTACACAAAGATCTTCGAAACGCTGAAACGTTAAACCCGCATACATATTACATTTACTTCGATAATGCAGGGCGGAGATACTGCCCCTGTAGAAGGCTGGGTCCGCTCCCTTACTGCGCCCTACACACACACACACACACACACACACACACACACACGTAGGCACGTGCCCCTAAAGTTGCAACATCTGGCGCCATCTCCGCGCTCGAGTTGCCAACTTTGAGTGTTGTTACAGAGTGTCGAGAGGTCGCTCGAATTTAATTACTCGAGAAATTTTCCACGTTTTGAATGGAGCCAATTTAACGCCAGAAATAGAAGGAACTTTTCTTAAGATTTTGTGCGAAATCTTTGGCGTGTTGTAATTTAAAGTATTCTATTTTTTTTTTTAAATTAAATTTGGATTACTGAATTCACGCTGTTGGGCTTGGGAATCAGGCTCTATGGTTATGGTTATTTTATTAATGGAATTTTATTTATTCGTGCGTACATTGTAATGCATAATTTTATTAATAAAACTAGCCTCACCGAGCTGCGCCCGAATTGAGGCGTGGTATAAAAGCAAAGGCAGCAATATACGAAAAAAATTGAATGCAGTCATGGAGTTACTAGTTAGTTATGTACTGAATTCGAAATTTTATAGAAAATGTACCGTATAGATTTATAAGAAACATGATTTGGAAGGGAAAGATAGATAAAATCTATGATTCTGTACATTTTAAATATGTAATCCTCGGTAACTGACGGTGAAAATATTTAAAAAAAATTTATATCACTGCCTTTCCTTAATACTCTTTATATTATTTATATAATAAATAAGAATATCCTACATTGTTTTCACCACTTATTTGTTTAAAATACCAACAAGTTTTGGGGCTAATGGTCCCTTCATTAGAATTAAAAATATGAAATTAGTTGCTCCCAAAAAATACAAATTATCGCGTTTTGAAACACAACAAGATAGGATTATAAAATTTACAAAATTAAAAATATAACATAATTTAAAAAAACGGAAATTACTTTTGAGAACAAAATATCTTCTCTTAGCAATGATTACAAATCTATTCTGAAATGGAAGTTTGAAATACATTTACACAAATTAATTAGAATAATAATTAGTTATAAATATTGATCATAATACTTACCCAATTGTATCACCTGTCGTGTCCCGATAAGGATGGGGTCCTGCCCTGCTTTGTCTTTGCCCATTTTATTACTTCCATCCTTACATACTATCACGGAATGTGGCTATGGGAGACAAAAAACTTAAAAAGTCACTGGACGTAAATTTAATTGGAAGAATATTCTTAAATTCACAGTTACTAAGTGTTTCTAGAATATATCACTCATTTTTTGTCCAATTCCTTATCTCGTACTAATTATCTCTAATTAATCGTCTGCAGAACACTTTTTATAACGCTGTTTTTATTGCATCGATCACTTTCGAGAATATTCCGCTCAACTTCAACAATGACTGACTGTGCAGTAGTCGGTCGACCGCTTTATATGTCAAAAATCGTTTCCAGATTCGTGTGGATCATACGAGAGATATCGATAGTGCGTCATTCCTTCTGATTCTACCTACAATCTCGTGACAACATGGTGATAAAACCTGGACTCAATATATTTATTAATCTAAATCTGTAGATGACAGCATAAAATACAAAAAAGTATGAATTAAAGGATAGAGCAGATAATAAGTTGAATAAAGATTAACCTATGTCTCTGGTAAAAAGCGTCATTAGCCAAGAACAGGCCTAGATAATCGATGGACAAAAAATATTCCTAAAAAAGAGACAAAAAATGTCTTAAAAAACGTGTAATTGAGTAGACAAAATAAATATAACGAGGAATAACAGAATCTTGGGAGATATCCATCCAGTACCATATTGTCCCGCGAGATTCATAGAAATAAACTTGGCGCTGAGTGATATTTGATAGACAAAATGTTTTTGTTACAAAAAAGTACGCCGAGAAATTGTTTTAACAGGAATATTCGATTTAATATGTTTTCAATATTAAATGATTAAAAATTTCGTATTTCAGAGCAATAATGCGAAATGGAATCATAAGTGAATAAATCAAAATAAAAAATTAGAAACGTGCTATTATAAGATTTTTTGTTATATTTTATGTGACTTATTATTTTATTTAATAATGTTATTTATCGTAACTTTTTGAGTATTTGTATTCTTATTGAGTATTGTTAAAAAACGTTTTAGTAAGCAAACTAAATATTATATTTACAAAACGGATTTTTTTCATTTAATAAATTTCGAAATTGTTGCATTTGATACTTTTTTTCATACATATCTATAATTCGGTGCCATAAAATGTTCCTAATTACCAAATCAGTTCGCGACTGGCTGGTGAAATTTGACGCCAAAACCATGATTGACTTATTAGGAGCAAATTAATATCAAAAACCATACGAAATGCAGAAAAAAATCCTCAAACTTTTATGATTTGATTTATCTTACATCTTAAATAGACCGTAAGTGGAAATTTTTAAAAACTGCAATTAAAATATCGTGAAATGTTTTTTTTGTTATATTTATAATACATACAGATATTGTAGCCAGGTATCAAGAACTCCAATTTTCTAGAGAAAATATTACAATTTGGGTGAAATGTCCACAGTTTAGGGTGAATAAAACTGTCTATATGTTTGTTTATATTTTTAACTGACCTGATGTTTTCGATGATTTCTTTATTTTTATTTTTGAAGGATTTTTTTTTTCATATATATTTATTTATTAATAATGCACGCGCTGTATTTGGGATTTAAACACAATTTGCACATACGAAAATTATAAAAAATTAAAGAATATCAACAATATAAATACAATATTTTTTTAAATAAATACTTATTCTTTATGAACCTTCATGTAAAAGTACCGTCATTTTTACGGGTTACAGCTAGTTTTTAAGTAATTCGAGCTAATTTTAAATACTTAAGGAAATTATTATATTATAAACAATGATAATATAACAAATTTCGTATGTGTAAAATGTACATAGAAAGTTTATTTGAATATGAATGTATATTTTTATGCCGCAGGGTGGTGTACCTAACCCCATAATTCCTTTTGCCGAAGAGCCTTCGTTTTTCAATATTTTCAGTTACCGAAAGCTTTTATGCTCTATTCGGATAAAACGGCAAAAAAATGAATCCGTTCGCCTCGCTGTCAAGGGAAATCTAAGCATCTCTCTCCATGACCACATTTTAAAGGCGTCTTTTTTCTACCTGTTCTACCTGTGAACCGTAGAAAATATATAAAAATATCACGGATCTGACATGGTCAATCAATTTCACTCGTAATTTTAAAATGCAGAACGGATGTAATGAATAGGCACAACAAAACGCACAATGTGCAACTTTAAACGAAATGAGCGATCTTGTCGATTTACTTAAAGACATCACTAAAAGCTTTAGAGAGAAGATCATTTTCACACAAGACGCTAACTAACCTAATAAATTGCACGGTAAACGAAGCGATTTGTCTTGCATTTACCAAAAAACTAAATACAAATTGTTTCTATGCTGTGAATCGAAAAAACTGTAACGAGATGGTAGAATCGGAAGGAATTATGCATTATCGAACATTCTTGAACGCTTCACAACACTCCGTAATCCACTGGGACATTCTCGTTAACTCCGTAAATGTCGAACAAATACTAAAAATATATAGAACGGTCTCAAACATTCGAAAACTAATATGTGTTGTATAAAAAGGCGAAAACGAGCGCGCGAGTCAGATATTATTTGACGATTGACAAGTTAAAATAGAAACCAGTGAAACCGTGGTGCGCGGCGAGCCAGCGCATGTATTCCAGCGACAGTAAATCAAAGAAGTACCTACCGGTGGGCGAGAGGGTTGCTAGTGCGGACCTGAGCGATTTAAATAATGTACATGTGACAATTGTGAATTGTGAAATATTCTAGAAACATTTAGTGACTGAATATAAGAAAAGTTCTCTAGTTAAATTGGTGTTGAATAACTTTGGTGATAAATAAAAACTTTGTTCAACTTTTGGTGTTTCATTTTCCTCCCGTAGTCCCGTGACATTACAATATGAATTATAAATTAGATTGAAATCTAAAACGTTAGTGGAAATGTATGATGATAATTGAGTACCTACTCTATCCGCCAGCAGTGTGTTTCGTCACACAATTATTATCCTTGGACGAGGAATACAGAACTCGCCATAAGTAATGTGATAATCTTTTTCATCGGGGTATCTTTATAGTTTAGAAATTAGTGCCAATAATACAAACGATATATTAAAAAATATTTGTTTCAGGTTAAGACTAATTGTAATAGACGTAATCGCCTAGCTGCGAACTGTTCTGCGGTCGGATTTCGTATACCATTGCCGCGCGGCCAACTAGGCCTATCTCCGCGACCTAACTAGGCATGCGAGCGAGGTAACGAGATACCCGTCTCTCACATAGATTACTTCCTTTACTGTTTTGAAGATTTCGAAAAAATACTACCTTTTACCTTAAACTTCACTTCTTCTTCAGTTCTGATCAGGACACTTAGAAATTACCCTCCATGCAGAATATTACCTTTTTATTATTTATATGGCACTAGCTGTTCGTACCCGGGGTTGCTCGGGTTAAGGATTTAGTTCAAAATAAGTTTATGGGGGGACACAAAGGTTCCATTGTTTCGCAAAGTCTCATAAAAAAAGGATCTATTTAATCTAGGCTGGGATGGATGGTATGTCCAGTAAAGAATTGTGACCTATAGATGTATTCCACCGTGACCTAAAGAATAAGAATGCAAAATTTGGATCAGATCGGTATATGATATATTTTATCAGATTTTGTACAAACGTTGTACAAAAAATATATCAGGTGAGGGTATAGGGTAAAAAGAGAGGGGGAATAAGTTTGCAAAATCTGGGTCAGATATTTTTTTTACCAATTATGTACAAACTCTTTTTTCGTGGCCGCATAGACAACACATGGCATTGCTGGAATTAAATAATTATTATTTCTGGCAACCGGGCATTTGTACGGAAATTATTTTTAATTCTCCAGTTCTGAATAGAATTTTGGCGCTTTTATAAATACGTGTTGGGTCCACTTCCGTAAATCTCTCTTTTTCATTGTTGGTGACTTTAGTAGAACCAACATTACGACAAAACCACCGGAGTAAACTTGTACACGAAGTAGGTACAAAAACTTGAGGACCTGGTTTACCTGGAATATATTATACAGGCGGTTTTTAAGGTGTCTCTTTGAATGTGGATTAAACATAACTTTCTAAGGCAAAATTTTTATATAAAAATTCATCGGTGTAATACAAAAAGTCATTAAGTAACATTTTTAGTAAAACAGAGTTAGAAGTCATTATGCGTTATTTATTATGTTAACTATGAGAGCAAAAAGTCATCAATACTTTTTTTGCAATGGTACGTATGATATGTTATTTTGCGGATGAAAAAAGTCATTAATTTTAAAATTTATTTTTTTTACACATAAATCATCAGGTTATTTAATGACAATTTATTTTCTTTTCGGTATGCTAGCATACATAATTCATACTCACCAAAAGTTATTAATTCATTTTAGTGATTTCTATCACAAATTCCATACTTCCAAACCTAACCTAACCTAACCTAACCTAACCTAACCTAAACTACGAGAAAAGTCTGTAAATGGCCACAAACATTTATAACTCGCACCTATAGAAGAAAGAAAATAAGCAGAAAGCCCAAAGATATCGAGAGTTTATATTGCATCAATAGCATTCGCCTTCACTTGGAACATACAATCTAATAAATAATCAGTACGTCCTGGGCCCCCGAAGGGACAGGGCACTCTCCTTAAGACGCTGTTATATGACTCCAGCGAAATGTCAAGAGTCGAATACGGTTAATATAAAATATATTTGATGACAGTATTTCGAAATTTTCGTGATTAGCTTTGTGGAAGTTCATTGTTGATAACTATGAATAAAACACAACGTTGTTTACTTCACACAATGACAGTTCAATTAAACAAATTATTTAAAACGTTTTCGATGCTTACTGCATCATCTTCAGTAATATACTAACTTAAGACTAGAAGACATTTTATCTACTACATGGGGCAGGAGTTGTAGGGAGCGGGGGAGGGGCAGGCGGAGAGTAAAAGTGGTTGCTGGGAGGGGCTAGTATGGTTAGAATGTAATAAGTATGGTTAGATGTAAATAAGTGGTGTTTGTATGTTTAAGGCCTTATCATTATTTAGATGAATTTCTATATTTTCTAAGATGTCCAATTTCTTTCCTTTTTTGCATATATTTTATGCAAGACACCACCACGTTATCATACTTGAAGTGATGTCCCTGTGATCTCACATAGATCTCTTCTAGTCTTAAGTTAGTATATTACTGAAGATAATGCAGTAAGCATCGAAAACGTTTTAATTAATTTGTTAAATTAAACTGTCATTGTGTGAAGTAACAACGTTGTGTTTTATTCATAGTTATATTTGATGACAACTAATGTCCCCTGTCCTTTTTAGTTCCTAGAGTAGAAGAAAAGGATACGTCAACAATATGATTCGTTATATATCATACAGTCTTCTAAATGTATCAAAATTAGTCTTATGTGATATTTTTTTTTAGTTATTTATTATTTGTTTAATTTGTTAGTAAGGATGTAAACCAAAACCAGCTTTTTGATCACCAGTATAATAAAAATATACAAAAAATAAAACAAAATGATATATTTAGTTCAACAGTTTTTTTTCCAAATCAATGAAAGTTCAGTTGATGATAGTCTAGACAGCTATAAGTATTGTCCATTTATTTGAAAAAAAAAATTATATATATATTTATATATAGAACCAAAAAATATATAGAACCAAAAAAATTACGTTTGATATTTATTAAATTGATTAACAATAGAGTTCTTCAAAATGAATACCGTCCGTATCCAAAAAATAAATGAATCATGTTGCTTTTATTTTGTGAATACCAAAAACACAGCCAATCGGGTGCGCGTAGCCTCACAATATACATAGCCATACGGCATAACATACAGCCGTACGGCAAAAACCAAATTGAGTTAAAAATAGCTTTCTACTAGTTTGAAACAAAAATTCCGGCAATTCGAGCGACAGTCGAAATAAATTTAACAGAAATACTCTCGCGGCATTTTTACATTTCGACATATAAATTGCTCGTATTTGAACTATGTCTACCCATTAATTGTAGATTTTTCCCATTAAAGTTGGATTAGCAATGATATGTCAAGTGGAAAAATCGAGGTAACAGATTCGCTATTAGTCGTAATTCTACGCCGTAGCTTTGAACTTTTTTTAAGTAAGAAAAACATTCAATCAATCTTATCGGAAAGTTTAAATTTATAAATCAGAATATTTTTATGGGTCATTAATTCTAGCTAAGGGATCCATTTCCAGGGTTCCAGATCTGAATTTGCGATAATTAAAATAGCAAGTTTGAAAGTGTTTTTTTTTTTCCAATGTTTTCTTCATTAGAAATTTTTATAGTGCTTTTACCCTCACTTTTACCTTGGGTTTTATTTTCTCCTTCATTTAGTGCTGGGTATCGATCCGGGTTTATGTCACACGGTAAGCGAACGCTTTACCGCTTTGAATGTGCTCTCAAACAGATTTTTTATTTTTTTTTATTTTTCCAGAGCATTAACAATTTATGGACGTACATAATAAAATATAAAACAATAAAAAATGGGCATCATATGTCATATAAAGGCTCAAAATAGACGTTTAATGTAATGCGATTACGCAGCATAACTTCCAAATACTAAAGTGGGTAAGAATTGTGCATTGACAATGCGATATGAATTGTTTTCATAAAAAATATATGTTACAGTATATGTCTGCAATGTCATGTCCTACTGACATATTAACGTACATAATTCACATAATTTACAATTAAAAAAACTATAATTAAAAACTGGCGACTAATTTTTTTGGATATTGTATCATATTATGCCATAAAATAATTAATAAAAAGTAAAATTTATCTAGTATAGAGCATAAAGAAAGAAAGCATACTGAAAAACAAAAAATGTTTTATTTATCATACACGAATTTAATCGGAGCGCCGTTCTTTAATTCACACTATTTTTCACTAAAATATTCCCCGCAGGTTCGCACTAATTCACGCCAATTTCGTAATTCTAAGCTGTCGCACTTATTTCGAAATACCTTTTACGCTGTCACACGGTTCACTTTTATCCGTGGATTTTTACTTACTTTTATCTGCACGCGCTCACTCGCCTTTAAACAAAACGAGCCTCGAGAAGGTTCTACTACTTTCTCCATATTTATAGTGATTATGAAAATAGCTCAATTGATTCTAGACTCATGCGGACCCGTCGAGAGACTTCAACAATGCGCATAATTCGTGACACTGCATATGAAAATGGGAAATCCTGGAGCATAAAAATGAAGTATTTAGGCATAATATTTATAAATGATTATGCTTAAATGCAATACAGTATAATCGTCCACCATTACACGTCTTTTCATGACGCTCTGTGGTTTTTTGAAGCTTTTGGCAAGAGTTCTACGATATTTTTTAAATCTGATCATGCCAGGTCTTTCGTGGACGTTCTCTGTTCCTGTCAACTTAACACTGGACTCATATTTTCTTTATTATCCTCTTCTCACCCATTTCATTCTACATGACCAAACCATTTCTCTATGTTTGGTTTTAATTTTATTCACGTTTTTTTTTCATATTAACGCCTAAATGGCCGCGTTTGCACTGCATTCTGTCTATTTTCCTTTTCACAATTCTAAGCCTCACTTTTTGGCATTAATGTAGTCTCCAGAGCTTTATTATTCGTCATTAATCGCGCTTCGTGTAATAGATTCACATTTGTTATTATAAAAACGTATTTTACATATATATGTTTTATTCGAGGATCCCGCAGTCCATTAAAAATAGAACTTGAAATATTATAGTAGGTATTCTGTTATCAATAAAATTCTGGAACATTCGCGCATGGGAATAAATAAAAGCTCTTTTCTTGCTTTTAGTGTTTTGGAGAAACCAAACGAGAAAGAATAATGTGGGATATAAAAATATTTTACGATACACGTGTCAGTGATATGTAACGCGTGTAATATAGTATACTGTACCGAACAGACATTCGAGGTAGTCAAACTGATCTATTGAAAAAATTTCTACTAAATCCGGGTGAACTAATCCGGATTATTTCAAATTATTCGGATGTCAAAGAGCTTGAACGGTATTGGTTTAAATCAATTGTTTGAAATTGTCTGTTCAGGCAGCTTATCAGTAATATAAAAAAAAATATCGATTTTCAAGAATTGAACATCACATATGTAATCATTTCTAATTACCTCTGTTTTGTAATAGAAGTAGTCTGAAATAAAAATGGTTTTTGTAATATATTTAGATAAACGTCTGATGAGCGGATGAAAGAGACGGGAGATAGAGAGAGTGATTGGGGATTAAAAGGGACGCGCCATGCGGGTATGAGAGCACATACCTACTTTTAAAAATACCTTTAAACCGTTATTGTTTTGTCGCGATTCTTTATGATATGTTACGAGATAATATAAACTCAGAAGAACAAGGATTTTCAATCAGGACACCCAATTCCTTCCTTGACAGAAAGGCGGAACTTCAGTTACGTATAAAATACTAACAAAAACTAGAGAATATTATATATTCTATATACCCATAGTAATGTCTAAGCCGTAAATTTCACGAATACTCAAATAACCGGCTTTTTAATAAATTATTTTTCGTTGTAGGAGAATGCCTGAATTGAAAAAATATTTGCACTTGGAATATACTAAGTTCCGAGTATAATTAAGTGTAGACCTCGTTTCGTTGTGTTGGTGTTTATTCCCGTAAACATTAACACAGCGAAACAATGCGATTCATACGCACGGCTTGCACAAACTAATTCGATTCGTCTTTCTTAAATGGAAAGAGGTCTACGAATATTATCTTTCTTTTGAATTATTATTGCTTCTCTTGAATTAGTATCTTCTTTTAATTTGTATTTTCAGTATTATTTTTGAAGTTATACATCTTTAGAGGTGTTTAGAGTGAAATTTTAGGATGCGCACTAAATGCGCACGCATCGCGAAACGGAATACTTTATTTATTTATTTATTATATTTTTTTAGGCTTCAATAGGCCAAAAGGCCCTTACTGAATATTAGATTAATTATGATCTCACCGGGAATTGAACGTTATGAGAAGCCAGTATTATACCCACTAGAGTACGATAGCTGCATTTTCGCATGAAGTCATCGTTAACATCAGCCATCAACGACAGGTCTCCATCAATGGATAAAAAATCTGAAATACACATTAGACCATAAAGCACCCAAGTACCGAATTACATTTTGCTTGTATAAAAAAGAGGAAATGAAACAGTAAGCTTGTAATTCAATCACCATCATCATCATCATCATCATTCTTGGCACTACAACCCTTGGTGGGTCTTGGCCTCCTCAATAACAATCACCATAATAACACGTTATTAGTTTGATAACAATAGGCATGATGACAGTATTAAAGAATTAAAGACTAAGTGAATTTAGAAAAGAAAATATTTTGAAAGGATTCTAAAAAATGATCCACTTTTAATATAAACAATGAGATTAATAAGATTTTAAAAGATTGTAAAAAGTTAGTTTATTACTAAAATAATGCTATTTTCGGTAATAGTAGACGTGTACCTACGATATAGAATGTTAATTAAAAATCTGTCATCATGCCTATTATATAGCAATTTCAGCGCCTGGAGCATATGCAATTTTCATAACATCAATTTCAGACGACTTGATGTCATCATTTATAAAAATTGCTATTGGTAATAAATGATTCGAAAAACAGCCGTCTTAGCTTTTCATTGATGGGTCGTGACTTAAATGATGTGGAAAAAGTCATAAGTCAAGTTGCATAAAATTTCATTTCCAACACGACTAAAGTATCCCAATAATAATAATTTCGCTGTCTTTCTTTCTATTTTTTTCTTTATAAATCCATAAATACTTATTATTTTATTCTTTAGGAACCGACATATAAAAGTACCGTCATTTTTGACTAGTTACAGCTTAATGAAAAAAGCGTCAATGAAGACTTCATTTTGTTACGTCAAGTTAAATTTTAAATTAAAAAAAAATTATAATGCAAGAGTAGGCCCCGGTAACTGCAGAAAATCTATAATTAGGGTTGTTTGCGGCTTACACCGACTGCGCAATTTGCATCGATTTAAGTCAACATGCACTTGAATGCACACAAACGTTGCACTGCTGTAATTTCAGTGTTCCTTAAATCCGTGAAGGTTCTCTATATTTAGACCTCTCGGTGAATATTCCATACGTTTTAAGATGGTCTTAACGATCCATTTCATTCTATTCGCGTTACAATTACAAATTTTCTACACCAGTCGGCTTATTTATTTATTTATTTATTTTATTTTGGGGAAAATTAACAGCAAAACAACAATCTTAAAAATATGAAGTAATGGTTTTTAAAATTATGCCAATTACAAATTTTCCACTTAATATAATAATTTACTTTAACTTACTTTATTAGCGAGTGGATAGGGTGAAGGGGAATGTGGGACGGGAGTAGAAGGGAAGATATAATGTACAAATTAGTTTGGGTGCGGTAGTGTAGATATTGTTTGTTTTATGTTTCTTATTGTTGAGTTGAAAACGTCAATGTGATGATAGTTTGTGTTAAATGAATTTGTGGATCTGTACATAAAGGAGTTTTGTTTTGAGTTGGTCTTACAAAAGGGGAGATTATTTAAACATAACTAACTGTAACCCGTCAAAAAGTGACCGTACTTTTACACGTCAATTCCTAAGAAGTAAGTTTATATTTATTTTATTAAAATTAAATAAAAAATAAAAAACAATGACAAATAATTTTTTCGAAAAAAGTTTTTTCGTAAAATTTCGAAAAAAAAAATTTACTATAAAAAAGTTATAGATGTTACATGAAATAACAGGGAGATGGACAGACGGATAGATAGACAGTGAAATAATTATAATTGGGATTTTACTTTTAATATACAATTTATCTCGAAACTTATTATGAATTAAAATATGAAAATATGAAAATATTATTTAACTCAGTTTATATTTTTAACAACAAAGTTGTTAAAAATATAAACTGGTAACAAAGTTTATATTTTTTACTTAATTGATCATGAATAATCTCTACATTTTTAACGCCAAATCCATCGATAATAAAAAAATATTATAAATTTATACAGTAGATTTTCATAATAAATTAAACGTATGTTATTTCATTTTTATGAAATTATACTCCCCATAATATGAGCCAATAGCACAAGCCAAATTAAAATACAAAAGCAGAAACCATTTATAAGTAGTAATTTTTATTATACAAAAACCATTTGAGACATGTGGGCAATGTTACATACATCGTTGTCCAAAATCAAGAATTTGACTTCTTTCTTAAAATGTTCGTATTTTGGAATGATTCTTTCTTCAAATTTGTTTTGCGACAACAATGTATTGTACCATTTAACCACAGTATACTAAAAACAGTAATACGTCTTCATACAAACTGGCCGTTACCCATTAGAATGTGTGCGTGCGTGCTCGGCGCCGTGTACGCTCGCACTGTGACGCACAC
The DNA here is from genome assembly GCA_016648135.1 of Agrypnia vestita. Lineage (NCBI taxonomy): Eukaryota > Metazoa > Arthropoda > Insecta > Trichoptera > Phryganeidae > Agrypnia > Agrypnia vestita. Next base: position 83,657 of record JADDOH010010378.1, read on the forward strand.
ATTGATATAGAATATGGGGGCACAAGGCGGCGGCAGTAAGGGCCGTGCCTTCGGTGCCATTCGCGCTCGCAGCCGCCGCTATAGAAACAAAATGCGCTTCCTGAAAAAAATGCTTTTTTTATGTTTGTGGTGCTTTACTAAAAAGATGTGTTGATTATCACAAAGACTGTGAGTTTTTAAAAGACTATGTTGATGTTAATCAGTGTTCTTGCAATTTAAGTGCACAAACTAGGTATCCTAATTACAGAAATTTTCGGGTTTCGTGTCTACCTTATGCGTCGGAATCTCAGACGCTACGAGTTAAAAGAAAGGGAGTAAACATAAAGTGACAATGTAAGAGTAGGCTAATAAATTGCCGACAGGCCGGAGATAAACTACTGTTCTGGGTATACTGTGATTCTTAAATCTGATTTCAGATTACCTATATTTATATTATATGATGAGTGACAATTGTGAGACAAACGAAATTACTGGAAAATAATGAGTGATTTACTAATTAATTATTAATGTATAACGTCAAGGGATTGTTATGATACCGCAAACGAATAAGTTGTGATAAACGAAACGAATACGCTTATATATAAGTGATATCAGAAAGAATGAAATAATTACCAACATGGACTCTCTAAAAATCCATTCAATACATAAAATGGATTTAAAAATAGTCCAATCACATGACAATGAGAAATTCTTTCAACTTTTCCATCAGCCAAATCAATTAAATAATTATTTTCCGTTTGACGTTTTTTCCGCTCCGATATATTCACATTACTTCAATTAAAGTCTCCCTTTAGAAGGTTGCACAATCATCGAGTAGGTCTTCGTTTGAGGATACGAAAAGTATTTAATCCTCTTTCATTTTTTGCGCTGATTTTCTTTTCTTTTGTTGTACTGATCCTCTTACGCTTTTGATGTTCAAAAATAGCACATTTTCAACTTAATTGATTTTTAATTTGATTTAATTAATGTTCACGCCAAGTCGTCGATTGCCGACATATTGGAAATACCGTAAATGGAGACAAGGCACTTCTGTCTTACACGAGAATATTAATTAGTAATGCCTTTGTTAATAATAAATAAGAAGCCGTTAATTTGATAGGTCGTTACGTCAATATTGACTGATTCTTGCCTATTTGTGTACACGTGGGTGGAGAAAAAGGTATCCATAGCTACTGAATCGACTCTGAACAAAGTCTACTCAACATACAATCAAAAATCTCTGAATTATACAGGGTGTAATAGAGCTAGTCCATTTAAATTGGTAGATTTTTGTCTTAATTGTGATTTGAAAATGAAGTAACATCAATGTCTTGATATCATTGTTTGTTGTTATGGAGTTTTGTTATGGAGATAAGGGACTTGAATGTTTGCATTTTTTTTATTCAATTTTTGTACTTATCTTCTATATATCGTTGGACTCATGAAACTTACTATAAGATGGATAGTCTATCTACTTGCTTATCTATCGCTTACCTATCCTGCTTGCACACTTTCGCGACTTCGGAGTTAGACGCATTAAAGTAATAATTAAACTGTCAATAAAACCGTACTACGAGTATTACGTAGTTTTTCAAGGCGATTCTGAATTACTCCTCGTATTACGGATATCGCAGTTACTTAAATCGACATTTAAAACTTCATTTGCTTTGAACAATTACTAAAATTATCGAAATTGGATAATTTTTTACGACTAATAATTTTTTTTATTTGTACTTATTAAAACATAAGTGTACATACAAGTTTAAAAAATGGCTGCATCTCGTTCATTTCTGTCTAGCTCCTCCGCCGTGACTGAAATGCAACATTCCCCGGTGCACATTTGTCTGATACTTTACTGATTCTTTTCAGTCTCGAAACGTGAAATGTACACTGGGGAAAGTTGCATCTTGGTTACGGAGGCATTTATTTTTCCAAAAAATTTTCAGCAAAATATTATTAATAATACCTTAAAAATTGCCATTAAAAAAATTAAAATAATTTTTAACCTTAAAAAACACAAAACAATTTCTACCTCAATTTTAGACTCCCGAGATGGTGTAGTAACCCATTAATAAAAGTAAAATAAAATGATTAAAACTTAACAGACATTTAACCATTTTTTTTTTGCAAGACGACTCAATTTTATCCGCATATAATGCTTACAATATATAAGATATTTTCATATTATTGGAAAGCATCAATTGTTCAATATTTCTCGTTATGAATAGGAGAAAAAAACAAAATTATTATTACAGAGCATAGCTCATATTGCGCATATCAGTTTTTGTTCGCAATAAAACTGTTTTCCTTTGTTTATATACATATAATATAATATTCTTAACTTTTGTGCATACTTGACACAATTCCGTGACGCAAATAACGTGAAGTCGACAAAACAATTGCGCCATGTATTCATGTATGTGGTTAAGTAGTTTTTTTTTCTGGAGCAATATTACTTGGTCAGGTTAACATTAAGTTAACCTTTCCTCTCCAGTGCTGCAACTGAGTAGAGACTGCCTATAATTGTGTAAATATCTTTTCAAATGTACTTAAAACAGGGATACCGTCATGGAGGTACACCTAAAATATGATTTTAGATGTACCTCCGTAATATATTCAATGAAGTGATTACAATATACATGTATTTACCGGGTGACATAAAATGAAATGTTTTCTCAAAAAAAGTGATGTTACTTATCAATATGTATATATATTATAGGAAGGAAGTGGTGCGGGGAGCGCATTGCATGGTGCGCAGGTTGCCGATCTTCAGCCATTAGTAGCGGCTGCGCAGCTGGCCAGGTCAGTCGTTTCTTATATGTCTTTCTGCTGACCTTCATAGTGACCAATCTTATTCTCTTATTTTTGGTACTGTTACACAATAATTGAATTATATATTCACATATGTATAATTCGACAATTCTTTTAATGATACATAAATAAGTAAATAATTTAAAATGTAATTTTACAGCACTGGAATGCGTGTTTTAATTTAGGAACCGTATGGCAAACAGACTTTAAACGCAGACATCCTATACTGCAATCAATGTTAGTACATCGTTAACGACCTTGTGCGATTGCTTCAGACGCTGTATATATAAAGAGCTTGCACAGGAAGAAAGATCATCGAGTCTCCGATATCGGGTCGGGCGGCGACTTCCGTTGCGCAGCCCTCCCAAACAGCCACTGGCAGAGGATATTTCTCCACCACCGGATTGGGCGGCCCCTCTACCATGCGCCTCAGATCGTATTTGTTATTTCTACTGGTTTACGTTCACTTGCTACCGGAGCTTCTCTCCGGTAATAAATAAACATTCATACGAAATCTTCAATGATCTTACATTCTACGAACCTACAATGCATCTTATTTGCGATATTGTGATGAAGTAAGTATACTTTCGTTCTTTAATCTTAAACACTGGGAGATGTAAAGCCGAAAATAAAGTGATGTCTTTGCATTGGACAAACTGAAGAAAATTTAAAAAAATAAAGATTTTCAATCTTACCGATCTTACTCTGGATTGTTTTTGATTTATCTGATTTTCTTTGAAGACATAGACACTGACAAAAAGAGCATTGTAAGATGGCTTCATGGCGGAGAGATATGATACTACAATTTTATAGGCAGCCTGTTTTACAAGATAAATTTTTGAACTATGTTACTGTCTTCTGCAATAAAACTACGCAGTTTTACATACTTTTTAGGAAATATTTGTAACTTCATTAGTATAAAACACCTTAAAATTGTGTAGCACTTCGCAACAGTGTAATTTAAGTTAGTCGATGTGTATATATTGGTATGTAATTCCATTCTTCTTTTCTCTAGCAATAACTATTTCATTCAAGATCTGAACATTATAGCTTTTTAAAATTTCGATGTCCTCCTGAATGTCAGTCTCATTGTATCTCTTCCTGCTAACATCATTTTCAGGTTTGTGTTGATTTGCATAAATTGTCTTTTTCTCTTAATATTATTAATATTTATTGCATTAACTTTGTGGTTACACATTATGTTACCAAATCTTTTGTGAAAGTTAAATTGAACAAAGGGCTGTATAGAAATTTAACACCCACTTTAGACCCTGCTCCCTCTCACTCTCTCTCCCGTTAGATTCCTGATCGTTCCGCAGGCTAGTTAGTGCACGCTTGTCTCTGACAAGATTAACGGGCATGTGATAAATATTGGTGAAAGTTTAACAATACTATGGTTATAGTGTATAGTTTTGTGAACATAGTGGTGTAGTGTTGGTCCTGACAAAGAGACGGGTACGTCTCGAAACCGGTAGACCTTAAATCTGTTAGTGGATTTTACTAAGTTAACTAACACTCGGTTATGTCTTTTTCTCTTAAAAATTTTAAAATTCCCCCGATATGTTTCCAGCGAGGATTCTATGCCATAATTATGAAATATTTACGCTTAAAATAATTATTGCTTGCCCAACGTAACTTGGCGTGCAGCGAATTTTGAACTAAATCCCGCCCCGCCCGCACCCGGCGGAAACCCCTCGCCCTGTCATTCAGTTCATTCTCGTCTTTGAACGCGAGCTGTGTCATCTTGATTACCAATATACACTGAATTATTATGTTCAAAATATCCTAAACAGTCCGGGATGATGCAAGAACAATTGCCAATGAAGTATTAAAGTTTTGCGAAGCTGAAAAAGCGAATAATGGACCGATATTACCGTCTGACAGTTTGACAGATAGAACGGCCGCCATTACTGCATGGTTTCTTTAGTGCTGCCCGACCAAATTTCTGTATTAAATACGACACCGGTCACCGGACATTATGTTTTGTGTAATAAATTTACACCCTGACAACTTCTGTTGTCACGCCTAGTTATAGTGGTATGTCTATACTGACAACGCTTGAAACATGAGAAAGGCCAGATTGCTGATCGATCGTCGTGTTGTATTAACACGTGCGCACGTGTATGTAGATGAGGTAGCAGACAGTAATCACCTAATTGCGCTTAACTAGTTGCAGGTCTATTGTCATGGGTATAAATTGTTGAAAAAGTTTGATGTTATGTTTTTCTTCACCATAACTAGTGTTGTAACTAGGCATAAACTTAGATTATGTCGTTATCGACGTACCGATTACCGAGTAGAAACGGATGAAATTGTACAGTCGAGGATTTTATTGCACTCTACACCTTTTGTAATAAATTGTAAATTACAACAAAAGTCTGGTGTTCCTGACGGGAACGCGCAAAAATAGGGGTTGATTCCCCCGCCTTACGGTCAGATCAACCTGATGGCACCGATATCGCAGATTCTCAGACGAAAGTGAGACAATATAAAAATTCGCTGAGAATCTTGGAGCGGTCCAAAGGTTGAAGCAGGAGTCGACAAGAGAAGAATAGAAAGTCCCAAGTAGATCTGGAGGTGAACGCAGGAGCAGAACTGAACACAAGTGATTTCAAAAATAAACTTTAAAAAACACAAACAAACAAAAAATCGAAGTTATTTATTGTAAAATTACAATAAATAACTTCGGTTATTTTCAATAAAAAATGCGTCGAGCGCGCTAGGCATACCCAAAGGGTTTTATTTATTCTTGCCCATCTGCGCGCTCGCGCTCACAATTCATGTGATTAAAAATGAAATAATCAAATCTACGTACAAAATACAAAAAATCACTTTTTTCTTCAATGAAATGTTCATCAGGGCCAACATATGGAGATTGACAAAAAAGGCCCAATTAAGGGCCGCCGGTTTTTCTTGTCCGACACAGTCTGGTATAATCCACAAGATTCTGGAATGTTCTGGAGTATCAGAACCTTATAGATTATTTAATAAATATTTGTTTCCAAGAATCCTTAGAAACGCAGAGTTTTTTATCTAAATATACTAGTTTTGTTAGCCGTCTATCTGTCGATAACTACCGTAACTTGCTGAAATTACACTGGAATTACAACTTTAGATAATCAGAGTGAGACATACAATCTGCGCGCCACACCAGATTACAATGTGTTAACATTTTTATTATTATTTTTTTTTATATTTATTATTAGGTTTAAGCGAAAAAAGTCATTTTTAAAAAACAAATTTTCTATTTATGAATTTTCGGCTGCAAAATCCTGCAATTATTATGTGGTCATTTTTTACGTTGCTGCTAGTACCATAATAAAAATACCAGTAGTACCTACCCAGCCTACTTCACTCGCGTTACCGCAAAAACATTTAGCTTTTTAAACATTTTCATTATTTAACGCTACGATTGCCTTTTACAGCCAATTACTCTAGCGAAATATATCATTAAAATACCTAGGCTTGAGAAAATCACACAAGAGAATTCATCAAAAAATGCTGATTTTTTATAATTTTGCGCGCTATGTAATAGAGTGGGTACGAGAGACCGCCAGACTTACGTTATAGTATAAATTCTGACATATTTTCTGGAGTTGCGCACTATAGTGTGTAAGAAGGTTTGGATATTATGACATTTGGGTTCGGGGGATTTTTGCAGATAACAGGTAATATTGGTACAAAATAATGTGCAAGTAAAACATTATCAGTATCAGATAATATTGTTAAATAATGTCCCAAATAAAATACATATTATATAAAAATAAATTTGTTACTATAACATAGATGAATATTTATAGCTTTAAAGCATGTGGTGTAAAAAATAATCAGCGAAAAGCATCTGGCGATCATAAATATGAGTGTATAGTACTTCCCGTTAAACGTATTATAATATCAGGTTTGTTATCTTTACGTTTTACTTACTAATTTTTTCTACCTGTATTTCATGTTATCTGCCAAAATTCCCTGAAGTCAAATGTCATAATATCCAGCCTTACTACATACTATAGTATACATGTACAGAAAAAATTTCAGGTTTGAAATTTTAACACAAGTTTTGTTTTGTTTTACGCTTGACTCTGATGTATCTTGACATTTAAGCCATATTGGTTGCTTATTTTATTAATTAAGATATAAGTTTTTGAAGTCTCACAACACAACTTGGAAATATGTATGGAATGGTCTTCATAAAGTGGCTTATGATCTGTATTAACTGGCTTAAGTGATCACTTTAAACAATGCGATGCTCACCAATACCATCATTAGAATATTTACTCAAATATTTAAAAGAACTATGCAATAGCCATCTGTGCTCGAAAATGAATAATTTCTATAATATAGCATAAAACAAATATATGCCAAGAGCACTCTCTTACAACAATTTAAAGACACAATACAAAATTATAGAACCCCGGCATATATAATACGCGAGGCAGTAAAATGGTAAAAAGAAATATACCAACTTTCAACACAACTTTTGGCCAAAGAAGCTATATCTATTTTGCAACAAAACTCTACAACATCCTTCCTCCAGCCAAAAAAAATATTGAAAATATTGAAGAGTTCAAAAAAAAGATAAAAGTATGGTTAAATCAAATCGATGCAGATAAATTAAAAGGAGTATTAAAAACGACGTAGATATTTAAAAATAGAAAATAAATAGATATAAACTAGTCCGACTCAGCGCAGGACCCCTAGTAAGGAGGACTAAGAACACACATATCAACAATAACATTGTACATACATACTATTATATTAAATATGTTAAATGGTATCTGAATAAAAAAATAGCCATATTCTTTTTAATACTCTTCCGAATTACTTGACATGAACACTAGAATACGCCTGAAAATTATAGTTATCATCTTCTTCAAATGTAGCAAATTTATTTTCTGGTAACATAATTATAATTGTTATAAATTTACTTTGTTTAAACCACTTATTTATTGAAAAAAATCAACATGTTTCGAAGCCAATGGCTTCTTCGTCAGGAAAACAAAAATAATTAGAGTTAAGGAACACTTAAGGTGTTTAAATAGTAATAATTTTTCTGAATTTTCTAACCATCTTTTGGCTATGGGTCATTCTTTTGATATTAATGGGGGTTTACAAATTTTACATACAAATTATACAGAATCACAATTTGATAAATTATAAATTTTGTAAATAAGAAAGAGTGTAAATAATAAATTGAATATTATAAATATTCAGGTCCTTTTTGCAAATAGTTATCTTTTAAATTTATTTTCATGTTAATTAGGTACTTTATATTATCATTTTCCATACATAACTTTTGAATATTTATGATCTATACTTCGATTTTTAAATATTATTTTTGTATTCCTGACGAAGAAGCCATTGGCTTCGAAACATGTTGATTTTTTTTTCAATAAATAAGTGGTTTAAACAAAGTTAATTTATAATTATAATTAAAGTTATCAATTTGTAACTCCTTAATTATTGTTTGTCAAAAAGTTACATGTCTTATATTGTGCTCTGTGATTTTTTATGTTTTTAGAAAATGCAACGAATATTTCAAATTTTCAGTTCAACTTAAAATATCGTTTCTATATCTTGTTTTATATCTAACACGTGTTGTTTGTGGTTCACTTTGCCTACCAGACCACGTTAAAAACATGGCCTTTGATTATTCGTTACGTTCACAGCTGACCAAATTTACCTAGTGACCGTTCGTCCATTAGCAATGTGGAGGCTCGCTTTAGCTGTGGTTTTACGTCATCATAATATAGTTCAGTTGAGTGGCAATAGAGTGATGTTTATTAGTTACGAAAATTTTTATATGCTTAAACATTTTTTTATATCACGGAAATGCAGGAGTAATATACTTTGCTAGTCCACATTACTTTAGCAGGTAGATTTCTAATATTTGAGAAAACAGATAAACTTTGTATAAAACACACTGTAAAAAGAAAAACCTTTGAATCGTACATACTGCCAGTGATGACGTATGGATTGGACACTATCGCCCTTACAAAAAAAGTTTAGAAAAGCTCAAATGTACGCAACGATCCATGGAGAGGTCCATGCTTGGAGTAAGCCTAAGAGATAGAATTAGAAACGACGAAATTAGGCACAGAACTAGAGTAGTGGATATCATGGATCGTGTAGCGAAGCTAAAATGGCAATGGGCAGGACACGTTGCAAGACAGGATACTACAAGATGGCCTCCCAGAGTTCTGAAATGGAGACTTTGAGAAAATAAAAGAGGCGTCGGAAGACCTCAAAAGAGATGGCCCGATGATATTGTCACTGTGGGGGGAATTCTTCCCTGTTGTTGGCTACAATTAGCTACAATTAGCCAACAACAGGGAAGAATGGAAAAATAAGGAAGAGGCCTATATCCAGCAGTGGAAAGACAAAGGCTGATGAAGAAAACACACTGGTAGATTTCTGCTTAAATTGTCGGTCAAAAATGTTCCAGTGTCGATGGCTTTATATGAAAATTTATAGGGTTCTCAAAGCGTCTTCAAAGTTTTGAATGTTGAAGATAAATTATTTAAATGTTCGAGTTTTTTGTTTGTAACATTGTGGAAATTAATTTTTAATATTTAAAAAATGAGGGTAAACAACACTGTTTTATTCCACTATATTTATTTTGAATTGTTAGAACGTTTTCGGGATTTCTCCCATTGTCAATAACAACCCGTTTACAACTAAATTAAAAATAATTCGAGACAGAATTTATAGGGATTGGGTGGGTGTAATGGTGGTGGGGGTTGGGGGCGGGGTTAGAATGGATGGGAGTGGGGAGGTTATGGGCGGTATCTGGATATTAATTATATTTTTATTATTTATTTTATTATTATTTATTTCTAAAATCTCTAAGATGTCCATCTTTCTTCCTTTATTGCACCCATCTAATAATTTCGAATCAAACTTATGTCCCTCCATTCTGGCATGCTCTGCCATTTCTGAATTTAAACTAAAGTTTTTTACGGCTCTTTTATGCTCTTCAAGTCTTTCCTTTATTTTTCTCCCACTTTGTCCGATGTAAACCGCGTCAATTCAAAATAAATATAGTGGAATAAAACAGTGTTGTTTACCCTCATTTTTTAAATATTAAATTATTTAAGTCTCACAGAGATGAATCTATGAGATATGAGACACGTACATGGAAAATTCATTCTAAAGGCTGCCATACACGCACCGGTACACCGCAGAGGTAAATCTGTACAGGCGACTTCTGGACACGTACCGCAGCGTATGTGGTGTTCTCGTGTAGAGGTTTCCAGACCTGTACAGGTGACCGCACGAGAATTGAAATTCGATTATTTTTTTCTGTGCGACGTACAAATCTGTGCGTGTGTAGCGTCCTCAGTTACACCGTAGCTTTAACAGGGAGAAGTTATGTTGCGTGCAATGTTTTTTTAATGAAAAGTCGTAAGCTTTGTAAAGTAATCGAAGTTTATAAATTGGAACCGTATCTTTAGCGGGTAAAAAATACCACGATCGACCCAAAGTTGCTGCAAAAACTAAAAGAATTGTAGCCTGATGCCAATAATAATATACTTAGTTATATAAATTAATTATTAAAAAAAATTAAATATATATTTATAAATAAATAATGAAATAAAACAATCAACTTTGTTTTTTTCCACTTATATTTAAGCCACTTGTTTCACTACATGTTTCGGAAACGTCCGTTTCCTTCATCAGGTGAATTAAGACTAAATATAAGTGGAAAAAAACAAAGTTGATTGTTTTATTTCATTATTTATTCATAATGGATTTCCACAAGGTAAACGCCGTAACATTTAATTACTTATATATTTATAATTTTGTTTCCTATTTTTGTCTTGAGATTTAACTATAAATAAATTAATGCTTTTAACAAAACACTTTTATTAGGTACCTGCAGATAATCTTTTCGCAGACTTTAAACAAGGCATCACATGTCTCTGGAATAATTTTAATTAAATTTTTTTCAACTGTACCGAAAAACAACAATTTCACAATCACTAAAAATTTCAAACTAAAGAAATCTCCCGTCTGTCTTCCACTGTCCTGTGACTCCAATCCACTGACAATAATAACATCCACCTGCGTTTATACTTTCTAAGATTTAAGCGTTAAAAGTCTGACCTATTTTCGTGATCGTCAAATTTTTAAACATGCACTCCATTTTTTCATTCTAACTGGTTTTAATAACATATAAACGTCAAAAAATAACCTTGTCTAAAAAATTAACGACTAAAAATATGAACATACTTTTTTGAACAATTATAATCCAAAGACATACCGAAACTCGAAACGAATACATTTTAAGGATATTTCAAGACGATGAGATATCACTTTCAGGTTCTCAGGTAGTAGTCCTTATTTAATTATTGAAGGCTTGGTCTATACAGGATGTAACAGATTAAGTCCATTACCCTTTTAAATTTTATATCGAAAATGTATGCCATTATGGAGATTCAATATTAGATTTTTGGACTTCTGTACCCTTTTGCCTTTGCCCTAAGACACGTAACCCACGTAACGTGCCCAAGTCAAGTAACCACACGTAAGGTCGTTGGTAACAATGCGCAAGAGACAGGGTGCTATGAAAAAAGAGAATCCGACATACAATAATAATTGAACATTGGTAGAAAATGTCTTATAAGTAAACAAAATGATTTCATCATCATTTTATCGCTTTGTTCTAGCAGGGTCGGCGACCCAAATACTCGAAAAGGTGCTTCTATATTCTCCTATTTTGTGCTAACCAGTCAAGATCCGTCCTCTTTTCTGTTGTTTCTCTCAGCATTATTTAGGGCGGTCATTATCCTTCCAGGATTTCCAAGAGGATGCATCTTAGTACTCTTTGCTTTGACATTCTTAAAATATGTCCAAGCCACCTCATTTGTGATTTATTTTCATGTAGGAGTATGTGTCTTACCAATATGACTCCCTGTACCCTCTTAGAAACTTATTTCAGCAACCTGGATTCATGCTCTCACTCTCTTCGTTACGATTCAAATGTGATAGCCATGTATAAGGGAGAATTTTCTAGAATTTTTTGATCACCGCACACAAAACTTTTCTATATATTTCACCGCAGGGTATTTGAATTTATGGACTCGCTTCAGCTGTGCCCCTTATATAACGAGTACTGCTCTTGGTCTCTTCCTAAGACCATTTTGACAGTACTGATCTTCATCCCTTATTTTGTATACTCTTCATTGAAGGAATTTCTCCATTATGTAAAAACATCAATTATGCAGCTGAATAATCGAGATTAATTCAGCATTAGTTCGGCAAGATAGGCTATGATTTGAATCAATTTTAATAATTAAATTATTTTTATAAAGATCAATTATGATTTAGATGCTGACTCGTATTGAAAACAATAAACTTATTCTAAATAACCATTTTTCAGTGGTGTCCATTGTCAGAGAAGCTCAACATGATTATTTATAATATATTTAACGAATATACTATGTACTTGCCCTAAAATTATCTTGAAAAATCGCTCGCTGTTCGCAGTTTTAAACTTGGAATTGCTCGTCGCGCGGTGTTCGGCGGTCCCTCATTGCGAGGATGACATCCTCAATATTAATTATGTGTCCGAGCGTGGCTGAGGAGCTCTATTCTGGAACCGCACACCCTTCCACAAGTTATGCACACGCATCCGATGGGTAGTTGGGTTTCTCAACCAAGACTCTCATCTTCAGGCTATAAAAATCAACTTTTCGCCCCCGCTGCACGCCAGTACCTAGAAACTTCGGGTTATTTTTGTAGTCCTTTAAACCACTCAAAGAGGCTCTAGAATCATCTGGTCCCAGAATGCTAGTTTTTTCTTTTACCGTAACAACATTTCCATTAAATATTTGTACAAATTTATCTGATGTCACAATAGAACCATCTGTCGGAATCGGTCACAACCTGTTGATGATCTATTTGTTAAAAAATAAAAAAAATATATGTTTATTCTCTAATGTGTGTGTAACACCCTGTATACACGGTATATTGGTAATACGATCATTTGGATGGATTCAGGTCGAGAAACTGAAATATATTTCAGGTACTGAGAAGGGAGTGCGATTACCAGAGGCAGATAACATCTATAGAAATCTTCGAGAGGTGAGGGAGAACAGAACAGTTGTTGAAGGGAGTTGATGTGAAGAGAAGGTACAAGAATAGAACGCGGGAACCATGAGTACTCACACAGGTACTGCTGTTGAGTATCTTCAATCGATCATCACAAATTCTCGTCTTTTTATACCTAGTACTGTTAAATATCAGAGCTTAATATGGTGGTAGATTTTTATTATTCTCGATGATATTTTTGTTTATAAGTTTATTTATAAGTTATTTTTTATTTATTTATAATATTTACTCAAACTTGTGCACTAATGTTACTAAATGACTATCTATTAGGGTCATCAATGACCTGTTGACGGTCTGTATGTTAAAAAATAAAAATTAATAAAAAAAAATAAACGTATAATCGCGCATACGTAAATACAATCGTACAAAGCTATGTATAATAACAACATAACGTTTTCAATTAATAATCTATCAAACTTACACAACACATATTTTCAAAAAATTTATTTTATACATTAGTTAAAACTTAAACACTTTGTCTATACCAAAGATAATTTTATTATATCAGCATGTTTCAGTAGCTAAGCTCTCTTCTTCAGGCCAAGTATGTTCTAAAACTAATTTGACAGTATAGAACAATAAACATTAATGTGGGAGGAGTTAAAAAGGGGGGAGCGTGGACACAAAGTTATAAATTGGCAGTAGACAATAATGTAATGTCAGTAGACAATAATTGTCTACTACCATTTAATTACTTTGTGTCCACGCCCCCCCTTTTTTAACCCTTCCCACATTGATGTTAATTGTTCTATAGTTACTGTCAAATTATACAAATAATATAATCAATATTTTTTTTAAATGTCAATCTACAATGTTGCTGAATAAATTGAAAAAAAAATCTGTCAAATTAGTTTTATTACATTACTAGTCCTGAAGTAAGGAGCTTAGCTCCTGAAACATGTTGATATAATAAAACTACCTGCGGTATAAACAAAGTGTTTAATTTTTTATTTATGTATAAAAATAGTGCCACAAAATGATTCCATAAAATTGGATGAAGGCATTTATTTATATTTGGCTATTTTCTATTAATTTATTAGTATTTTTCTTCTTCTTCTGCTTGTGTTAGTACAATGTCCTTTTATTTCTATGGATGACCAGCTGTTCCTCCATCGTTTTGGTTATTTTTAGTATTTTTATTACTTATAATCTTCATCACTAACGTTATCGAAACGTTAAGTTTCTCCAGATAGCGCTGTTCTCACAGCCTTAATCGCCTAAAAGGCTGAAATATATAATAAAAGTACGTCATTTGTGACGGGTTATAGGTAGTGTTAACATAATTTTGATTGAATTTTTAGCTTTGTTTAGTTACATCGTGTTTTATACAATTTTTCTTAGTTTTCTTTTTAAATAATATTCTATATAATCCTTGAATTGTATTTAGTGATTTGCGTTTAAATATTATTCTCAATTTATTTTATAAATTATTATTTATTCATTATTTATTATTAATTTATCGTAAAAAAGTGTATTGTGTGATTTTATCATATTCAAATGTTCACAAAATATTCATATTTTGTACTTAAATGTAACTCTAGGACCATATATTATGGTCGTGTATGACCTGTTGACGGTGGGTTTGTTTAAAAAAATAAATATAAATAAAGTACCTAAATAATTATATCCAAGTACAAAGTTAACGCAATGAAAAAATATTTTTTTAATCAATCTTTAAGTACATGTACCGTTGTATTAGTTAAGTATATTTTTATGTATCATAAATACACTTACAGCCTTAACTAAAATAAGGGCCGAAATACATAATAAAATAACCTAATTTTTGACGGGTTGTAGCTTGTGTTAAAATAATTTTAAGTTCATTTTTTACAGAGTTTTTTTGTTTTATTTAGTTACAGCGCAATTTATACAAATTTTCTTAGTTTTTTTTTATAATATCGTACAAATACAACGTTAACACTATGAACATAAAAAATATTTTTATTTAATCTATAAATACATGTTCTGTTATTATAAGTCTCTAACAATATAAATACGTCACAATGTAATCTTCTTCATTTCACTTGTTTGACACCCCAATTCATGGTACGTATAGACAGCCTCCTTTACATCCCCTAAAAGCTTCGACAGGCGTTGAGTGGCTACACGTCGAACCGACGTTATTATCTAGACGCATTTCTTATTACGTATATAGAATAAAACAAAAGTACCTGCTTACAAATTCATACACCCACACACAATAATATATCTGTATTTTTCAAAATCGACAGAATAAAAAAAATATTTTAAAAATTATTTTTCATGTAATGTCATTTTCTTCTTTTTAGTCGTAACATTACCCAGCGTACAAAATCACTTTTATAGGAAACTAACGCCATTTTTTGGAGAGTTCGTTTACTATTTTACCATACCAGAAAAACCAGAAAAATTGGGTTTTTTTGGGAAAAAATCAAATAATATTTTATTTCTTTTAGATTTCTGCTTAGTTTTGAAGAATTCTACATTACTCAAATCTGATTCTGACTAAATCATTGGACGCTGGAAATTCATATAGTACGATATTGGTGATAATTGAATCTATCAAAATCTTGACATCTCAAAACATCTGACATTTTAGAAATATATTAAATTTCTGTAAGTTTAGTGTTATGTTATATGTTTTAATTCGTCTTTTATTATTGTTATATTTTACAAAGAAATGGAGTATAGTAAAAACTTGGTTTTTAAGGGTTACTTTTTTTTAGTAATTTAAAACGGAATAACGTTTTTCATTTATTTAATAACGAGATCAGCCATGACACTAATTTTGAAAACGAAGTGAGATCAGCTATTCAATTCTAGTTACGGTTACGGATGGACATTCGAAATTAGTATTATTTGGGATGGATATGATAAAATAACATTTTCATTGAAAAAAAAATTGGTTTGATTTCTAATCCGCTGTAGAATTATTTCCTTGCGTTTCTTCGCTCTTCTTATTTTCTTTAATACAGAGAACACGTGGCGTCGTACTATTCTCATTCTTAAATGTAATTATAGGATATGTCTTCGTGTGGAAGAATGTCGCTCGATACGACCATGTGCAGATGTCCAATAGGAGGATCTCGGCAATCAGCAATTTTCGAAATACTTCCACGCCAGGTAGAATATTTCCGATGCACTTATTGAGCACAATTTATTTCTGTTGAGACCTTGCTACGCCAATGTTAATATCTGCTGCGTGGCGTTGCGATCTTCTTACGGTGGATGCTGTTTCCATTAATACACGGTGGTATAGTTACAGCTTTTATTGGGATCACTTTATACAATATTAGATATATGCTGCGGCGCGCGATCCGTATAACGCGGTGGGTCTAATAAGTCTGCTTTCATGCGGTCCCGGCCGACTAGGCGTGCTCCTTCTCGCTCCCTCCCTAGTTCGCTCTCTTTCATTCATTCCACAGACACTACAATTTTTAAGTATGTTTTACTCATGTTTATTTAAATTTATGGCGGCCCTCGTAGCGCAGTGGATATGACACTGGCTTCCCACACCGAGGGTTCCGGGTACGATTCCCGGTGAGGTAACAATTTAATCCACGTGATTTACTCAAGCCTGGGTGTTTTGTGATGTATGTCGCTTCTGTAATTGGGCCTCCTGGCCTGTTGAAGCGTAAAACTTCCTGCAACGTCCGTATATTGTTTTAGTTTTTCTTTCTAATATTTTTTTTATTATAAATAAAAAAATAATTTTTATTTAGGAACCGACGTGTAAGTCATTTTTGAATTTTGACGGGTTACAGCTAGTTGTCTTGTAATAGCAGAAAGTTTGTATCTGTGAGCAGAAACAATCTTCGAACGGCATCATGATATTTACAATTTCTAGCTCTCCGTCTCATTTCAATCATCTGCTACGGTACCTTCAATTCAATTCAACCGTCAGAAAATAAGAATAGGCTTCAAATTATTTGTTTCACGTTTTTATTTAAATGCCAAAAATTATTGTAAAAAGTGTGTGTTTTTAAAGAACGCGCGGAAATTTTTTATTTAAATGTGTAATACTAATAATAATAGTAATACTGTAATACTCGATATGATGTAATACTCCAAATTAGGGACGAACCAGGTTACACGAGAATATAACATTGCAACGTGAAATACAATTATTTTAACTAAGATAAATTATAGATGTCTAACAGAGATGGAGCTATTTACATGGGGAAGTGTGTACGGAAGTCTTTTTTGGTCGTCCATGACCTGTCTTAAGGGTGGAAAAAGTCATCATTTTAAACAGCTCACTGACTCCACCCAAGAACAACCACACAATTATTTTAAATCAAATTGGATGTCTATGCCACTAAGATCTTTCTGTCTCCACCTTAATCGTCGATAAAACCGGATACAAATCTCAAGTAACGGTTATTGTATAACCGGTTAAAATAAATGTTTTGTCCATCGCTCTACGGTCTGACTATACTCTTGGACTACACCATCTATCACCATAAGCTGTTAAATTATCTCGTATCCTACTACTTGGGAAGTATATGGTGATGTATAATCAATATTTTTGTCTGTGTTTATTTACTTAATTGTATTATGTAAAGTTCCAACACCCATAGATCATAAAAATTTAAAAAATTTAATGAATTTAATTTTTCTGCCTTATTTCAAATATATATGTTTCCCATATAAATATTGTCACAAATCGTGGCTGCGGGTGGACAAACGAAAACACAGGAAATTAATTAGCGATTTATTTATTAATGATTAATTAAATTTCAATGTACAAAGTCACTTAAAACGAATTAAATTAAAACACTATTTTTTAAATCACACTGTTTCGTAATTTATCACTCGTATATGAACTCGTTTTTATCGCTGGGTATCACTTTTTTTTTAAAGGTAAAAATTGATCGCACGTAGAAGATTCAATTCTCGCACAAATAAGTCGCTCTGGTTTATTTCGTCAATTATGTACTTCGCTAGATTATTTTGCTTCATTTATCGCTTCCATTATCTCACGACTGGCCACCCTGGCCTAGCGGCTCGCGGCCGACTTCGCACCGAACGAACCGTCAAACATGACAACTGTTTTTGCGCCGCGACATAGTTCCGTATTACGCTCAAAAACTGGATTATCGAACCTCCTAGATTATTCTATTGTTTAGGAGAAGATTTTTGTCGCTTCACGGCTTTTTCAGGTGTTCCTCGAATGGTGTAGCTAATTTCAGAGTGTGGTAGAGTGTTGTAGAATGTAGTGGAAGGTCCTAGAGGAATCGATGTTATTAACGATAAGGGATTCTGTACCTTATCTCTTTTGCAATTTCATTAAAATAGTTTTGTCTCTGTGAGACTTCATCTTAATTAATGATTATTCTTTTGTGGATGAAATCCAGTAATCTAGGGGCACCCTGTAGATGATATTTACAACAACAACAGAACTGTCAGAATTGCACAATTTATTATTTTGTACATAGATTTACGCCGTATATGCTGCATTGCGTATTTTCCACCGTTCATTGTGAATATTTACATAAATCTCTGTACGCATGGAAACGTTTTTTACAACGTTTTCGCTTGGTGTCATTTTCAAAAATAACTGTATTAATTTTTTAATAAACAGGCCTTTAATAGATTTTTATTGATCCTGATAGACAGCTCTAGGGTCTGATTAGAGAAAAAAACATTATTTTTTTATGAATATTTTGACAATATTGTCATGGTTCGTGGTTACAGGTGGCAAATAAAAACACGGGAAATTACTTGGAAATTTATTAATTAATGACTAATTAATTACTCAGTGTACAAAGTAACTTAATATTAATTAAACTAATACGCTATTATTTAAACCACGCTATTTCGTTATACATCACTTGTATATGAATTGTTTATTATCGCTGGGAAACACTTTATTTATCACTTTTAGAACATTCAATTCTCGTGCATATTGTTTATTACATTTACTTATTTCGCCACTTATATAAGTACTCGCCCAATTATTTCGCTCGATATCTGTCGCACTACTATTTCACGCCTGGGACCACCTGGCCGTCATTTTATGACTTAGTTCGCACTGGAAGATCTGTCAAAACACGACTCTTCGTGGCGGTCTAAATTCGCGCTATTTATACACAACGCTGGATTATAGAAACTCCTAGATTATTCTTGTTTTTTAACAGAAAGTTCCGTTGCTACTAGGCTGTTCCAGGTGTTTGTAGACGCTTCTCGAATGCTGTAGATAACCCTAGATTTCTGTGGACCGTTCTTGGTGTTTCCATAGTGTTGTTCCATATGACGTATTTCCAGGAATTCGGACAGTGCGTAATTTTTTAATTTTTTATTTTTTATTTAATTTTATTTAATTATTTAATTATTATAATAAAATTATTTAATTTTATTTAATTTTTTAAAGCATTTCGTTACAACATGTATGACACAGTTCACAAAACTTTCATAAATCAGAGCTCTCTAGAATGTTCGCGCCCGGTATTATCACTCAATTTAAACACTTTGTTTAATGTCGTTTCGCTAACCTATAGATTACTTGAATTTCGAACTAACTCACGGAGTATTATTTATGCCAGGTCCCGCACCCCACGCCCTCCGCCGCCTATGGATTTGCTCCACACTTTTCTAGATTATTCGAGGAGCATCTAGACCCTTCCGGTAGCACTTGGAGCTTCTTTATCGTAACAATATGAAGAAATACATAGAAAAATGGATGCATATTTTCAAGTTTAACCTGCAAAGAGGTTAAAGATAATTCACAGATCGGCTTTTGTACGGAAGTCCAAAAAGAAGCAAGGTAAAAATAAATTGATTTTCTACTAAAGTTTGCCATAAGATATTTATTTATTTTATTTATTTAACGCCCTTATGGGCTTTTACAAATATACATAATATTTTTTTTTTAAATAACAGAAGACAGTTAAAATAATAATACAGTTAAAGGTACAAATAATAATAGTTAAAGGTAAAATAATAATACAGAAAAATTTATTGTCCATTTCCATTTGGTTGAGATGTAAAGAATTGTATCAGCTTTGTCCTGTACACAGTTATACTATCAGCAAAATTTGACGATGATGAAAAAATGAGAATTTACTGAAGTTTTCGAGATGAAAGTTCATAAATATTTAAAAAATTTAGGCAACGATTGGGTTTTGTACAGTTTTGTATAAGTCCCAAAAGAAGCAAGATAAAAATAAATAGATTTTCTACTAAAATTTGCCAAAATAATTGAGGATTTACTGAAGTTTTCGAGATGAAAATACATAAATATTCAAAAAAAATTAGGCAACGATTGGGTTTTGTACAGTTTTGTACAAGTCCCAAAAGAAGCAAAATAAAAATAAATAGATTTTCTACCAAAGTTTGCCAAAAGAAATGAGAATTTACTGTAGTTTTCGAGGTGAAAATTTATAAATATTTAAAAAATTTAGGAAAAAAATAAAGTTTTAGTATAACGGCTGCACAAACGATAAACGCGGAGCGAGAAGCTCACGACGATGGGTTGTACTATACCTCTCCGCGAGAGAACACGATCATAAAACTGTATAGTATTACCTACTAACATTAAGCGATAAAAGAAGATCACACAATTTAGAGGATACTATTAAAAATCAGTCAACATTATAATCTGATTGTTCGAAGAATATTTTTTCTTTTGAATGAAGGCTTGAACTTTATTTTTTATTTATTATTATTAATTAACGCCCTATAGGGCTTTTACAATAGATAGGTATAGTGTACATTCACATAATAGGTACATAGTTTAGAGAAGAGAAAAAAAATATATAATACATGTAAACATAGTAATGACAAAGTGAGAAGAAAATACTTTGAATACAGATACAAACAAATAAATATAAATATAATATATAGTAAAAAGCAAGAAGCATAAGAAAAACACAATAATATAGAAATTTAAAAACAAAAAAAAGGAATAATGTAGAGAGATAAGATATAGCACAAGCTTTGAATAATAAAATATACATACATACAAATAAATTATTTAAGTCCAATTCGAAAAATACAGTGAAACTCTCTAAATACGTTTTTCAAGGGACCAACAAATAAAAACTTATTAGGCATGAAAACATATTAACAGTGATTTCAATATTTTTTCATACATTATTTACACATTCTAATTTTGTATTTTAATTGAATTTTCGTTTATATAATATGACAATTTAAGGACATTTTATTTTAAAAAAATAAGCAGGTAAATATAAACATTTGTAAAATATTACCTATGTGAATAGTGTCTAAGTGTCATATATACGTACAATAAAAAACCACCAAAAAAAAATTTTTTAGCACTGTCAAAAAATATTTTATTAATAACCATACTAAAAGGAAACCATAATATTTTAATAATAATGTTACCATAAATGGTGACATTATTATTAAAATAATACACAAATCACTTTGATTTCACCACTTTATTAGATTATACAATCCACATTTTTATTTTACTTATTTATTTCATTAATAATATTCATAATATTTTTAAGCAATCATATATAGAAAATGTTTACAAAATCAATTTTTTCAGAATCATGTTTTCATAACAATGTTCTCTTCTTCAGGGTTGTCTGTGTACTAAAATTGAAAAAGATAAACTACACAAGTGTGTTATGGTGAAGGGTTGGTGAGGGGAGGGGGGGTCAGAGCTGTTAATTATGGAATATCATCTCAAGGGGATGGAATCTTAAATGGAAAAATATTCAAAAGTTGCTTGTGCACAAATTTAGTCTGGTTATTTATTATATTCGAATTAATATTAATGATGACATTCCAATATTAATAGCTCCAACCCCTATCCATCCCCTCACCAACCCTTCACCATAACACACTTGTGTAGTCTTTTTCAATTTTAGTACACAGACAATAATGAAGGAGAGAAAATTATTGTCGAAACATGCAGATTGTATAATCTAGTGGCGAAAACAGAGTGATTTGTGTTTTATTTTGATTACAAACTGAATTGAGATATCCTTTAGTGTATTTAAATCCATCTGGAGCCTTAAATAAATAAATAAAACCTACAAGGGAATCCTCAAGCATGAAGTCACCTTCAATATTCTTCCTAACCCACCTGGAGTTTTTTCTCTGCGTTTTATTGTGGAAATCGAAGGCGTAGGATCACCATAAATTGCTTTAAATCTCTTTGTTCTTATATCTCTCTATATCCTTTTTAGGACTAAGTTTACGAAGCTTAGGTACCCTGCAGACAGCCAGGCCTTGGTTTGCTATTCACCGCAAGGTCCCAACCATTGTGTGGACGTTGTGCCCGCCAACGAGAGTCCTCGAGCAGACATGATTATTGACATAACTCATGCTTATATCCTTTTGTTTTTTTGCACGTGAAAGGAGTGGCATAAAATAACGCGCCTCCGACATTAACATGTTCTGCTTCTCTGATGCAGGGCCGCTTCAGAGATATGAAGCGAGAGTATTTTTTTACTAAAGTAAATTGTAAAAGGCTCACAGAGACTAAGCTTTTTATATGGAAAACGTCTATGGAAGTCTTTTTGGGGTGTCTGAGGGCTTATGACCTGTATGAGCTGGCTTAAGTGATTTCTCTATAAAGTGAACATCCACAAATTATCAAATGTTTTATCGTTGTACACATAATAATAATAATAATATTTGGATAACTTATATAGCGTCATATATATACTAGAGAAATCTATGGTCCTTTCCCATTATATATAATTCATAGATTTCGCAGCTGGTAATGCTGCCTCTATATTTCTTAAATTGGAATGTTGAGCAATATTATTTTTACGTGTACACGACATTCTTCTTCTTCTTCTTCTTAAAATTAGGCAATCTGCCCTTAAAGAGCGATTTGTGGTGTATACGATATTCATACGAATTATTTAATATTAACGTTTGTTTAACAGAAATTACTTAAATAACTGCACACTAGGTAAACTCTGTGACAGTTATTTTCACTTACGAGTTATGCAATAGTTACATAGAATAGTAATAAATGATAATAGTAAAGAAATAGAAAAGAAAAAATAAATATAAAAGCAGGGAAACAATAAGTAGTAGATACAAACAAAAGAATAACTGAATCTCAAAGATTATAAAATATAGTGAAGATAAAAAATTTAATTGGTTAAAAAATAAATAACTATTTAGAGTACACTTCAAATTGTATAAAGCTGGTTTTGCCAATTCAGAGGTCAAGGTCACTTCTTCAGCATATCTTCCACCTGATTTTATTATAAAATTAGTAATACGGTGTTTAAAAGGTTTGTGTATTGAAATTCCTTTTGTTTCATTTGGTAACTTAGTAAAAACAAGCGAGGCGATGAAATTAAATTGTCTTTGTCCAAAAGATGTTTTCATTTTAGGTACCTCAAAATTAATTGCCAGCCTTGTAACCCGTGTTCGTTGCGTACGATTAACTATTACCCTGCTTTTGTGAAATTTTACAAGTATTGCTTTAATTGCTTCGGGTCAAGAATATCAAATATTCCAAAAAAATCATCTAAAGGAAGCTTTTTCGATTTCTTGGTGACTTTGCGCATGTACACATAGGTATATATATTTGTTAAATTAAAAAATAGAGATGCGTACACGAAAAACTTGTCACATAAATATTCCTACGTTTTTCAAACTAATCTTAATGCTCATGCTATGAAAATAGAACTAACTTGCTAGTCCCCTGAATCGAAGCTTCAACCCGCGACCAATTAAATCACTATAATCAGGTTAACCCTGTCACGCGTGTCAAAGTTTGCACGCCCGTATATTTTTAGTGACACGCATGACCCAAAAATAGTTAACGCTCACAGCGCTTACTTCATTGTCAACGTTATAAATATTTACCAAAACAAGTACTTCGAGAAAGCCAAAATACCTATACAAATCCTTATTAATTCTCTCGAAATCTCCAGCTTACTATCCTTCCACATCCCACTCAGATCTACCAGACAGAGCTACCGCTTTTCCCTTTCAATTTTTCATACCAATAATAGGAAATCCTCTCCCATCCTACGTGTATGCTCAAATTATAATTACCTATTGAATTCCAAAGATATTATTAATAACAAACATGAAGAGTATCATCGTATAGTGATGCAGATACTATTGTAGAAACTCGTCCCCCTCCCTGAAAATTTGCATCATATATATTTTTTTTAGAATTCTTTATTAAAAATGAAATAAATACATACATGTTATAGTAACAGTGAATATTACACTTTTTATACGTGTTCAACTGTCCCCAGAAAAGTTAAAACTTGTGTTTGAGGACAGGAGTACATGATGCATAAGAGCATGAATGATAAGTATGTATAAGTCAATAAATGGAGCAGTGTAGAAATATAAACATCATAAAATAAAATTAGTGACTCAAGTATACAAATTATTTTCGGAGTACAGTAATTTTTTTATTTTCTAACTATGTTTTGTTTTAATTATGTATATTTTATTTGTTTAATGTATGTTCTTCAGTTCTGATATTCATTGGTTACGTTATCGAAAAATTTGGCACCTAGATAAGTGTAACGGTGTTGTGTGGCTGTTTTGTTGTATTTGTGAATGTTTAAACATCCTATTATTTACGCTCTTTGGCTATAAATATGAGTATTATGAATTTATGGTGTATTTATAATTTTTTGAATGAATGTTTCTTTATGTATCTGTAATATTGAAGTATTTTTGTATAATCTGTCTAATGTTGGAACATTAATTTCTTTATATTATTCATTATTAATTTCATAATATACATTATGAAAAGTCTGTAAAATAGTCTCATCATTCATGTCTTTTCTATCTTTAACCGTGGGAGATATACATCTATTTTTTTCTGTATTCTTTTTTTACCGTGTAATGTCCAAATAAAATAAAATAAAATGGTGCCCATATAAAGTAACGGCATATTATAAACTCGTTGCTTGAACAGTTCGGCGAAAGATTTAGTCAATTTAGAAGCCTGGAACAGGCAACCAAAATGATTAAGTATTTAGATGTAGTAGTCTACAGTAAACCTCTTTTCAATTAAGAAGGACAATCGATTAAGTATGTGTAAACCGTGCGTACGACACACATTACTTCCCACTACTTACTTTCATGAGACTTTATTCTCAGCGTTAAATAAAAAAATAAAAAATAATCCAACTGACAGATGTATTTAGTAGCTCTTTTTGGGCTTTAAGTTCACAAATTATAAACCTTCATTTTAGGGGTGTAAAGGCAAATACAGCAATATCAAAAAAAAAACAAAAAAAAATTTAATGTAGTCACCGAAGATTACTCATTTAAAATGTACTGAATTCTAGAATTTTGTATCCAAAATCTTGTTCCTCTCAAAAAGTTCCTATACTAAGTCTCAAATTTAGTACAATTTAAACCAGTAATCCCCGATGACTATATTCGATTTTTTTTGCCCTTGTTTTTATATCCCTCATTTGAAGATTTGGCACAGATATTCAACACCAAATAAGTCACTAATGTAAAGAAACGTTTGTTTTCCTTACTTAATATATATAATAAAAATAAAAAAATTCTAGGATGTAAATATCATAAAATTAAATTGGATATCGATCAAATTTTATTTTATGTCAAATTCTCCCACCCAAAGAGTGAAACTTCTAAATTCGATGGGCGGATATTAAAGTTTGAAGTGAAGTGAAAGTGAATAAGCATAAAGTAAGATATGAGAAGAAAAAAATGTAAAATTATATATTGATGGCAATTGGTGGTTCAGATTTCTCGACGTAAAATCCACGGACATTTGATCCAATGACAAACGGCTATTTTTTCATTTTTTTTATTCTTCCACAAATGCTTGTAAAAAATAGTGATTCAAATCAAATTGCCAACCCTTATTTGAGTTGAATGCGCGCAAAATCCTAGAAGAAAAATTGGCAATGAGAATACTTGGCGAGATGTGTTCCGTGTTTGTTCACAGTGGAATAAAAACAGTCGCATGACAACTTCGTAGCTGAGTTTGGACGTGTTTATGTGCAATCCTAAAGCATTTCTGCGGCGTTTCGTGACTGTTGACGAAACTTAGATCTATCGCTATGCCCCTTCCAT
Source organism: Agrypnia vestita (assembly GCA_016648135.1). Lineage (NCBI taxonomy): Eukaryota > Metazoa > Arthropoda > Insecta > Trichoptera > Phryganeidae > Agrypnia > Agrypnia vestita. The sequence goes on from JADDOH010010378.1 coordinate 109,559, forward strand.
CCTGCTTTCATCCATAATCTCACATACTCTGAGAGGTTGTAGATGATATTATGTAAAATCATACCTCATATCCAAATTCTTCTGACACGTTCAATCTTTTTAATCAATTAATGTATATTATAGATGTCTCACAGAGACGAAACTGTATTTTTATGGAAAAGTAGGTATAAAAGTCTTTTGGGTGTACATAGGGCTTACGACCTATCGTACGGCTGGCTTAAGTGATCACTTTACGTTCGCCATTTCCATGATAGAATATACCATATCTGCTAATTTTTGGAAATTATATATATGTTTAAATTACGTACCATGCTTTACATGTGTGTTCTAAGCACCTCCACGCGTCCTGCACCAAAGCTTTTTCATTACCCTTAAATGCCCACAGATGTCGCTAATTGTTCTAATGTCGCCAATGTTGCTAAATGAGACCTCTATAATTGATTACGGAAATTTTTATAGCAATATCCTTTATCTGTGTAAGCCAGCCGTACACCCAAAAGACTTCTATACCTACTTTCCCATAAAAATACTGTTTCTTCTCTGTGAGACATCTACAATATACATTAATTGATTAATGATGTCCCTGTTACAAAAATCCAGCATCATTCTGAAAGATTTGAACAAAACTCAAAATATTCTCAATCTTTTAAATATTTTTTTTATGATAGACGCCGGTCCTGCTATGACTGTTCAGTTATGTATGTGCGTAAGATTTAGATAAATTGTATATGGCACGTATTCTCGTACAGAAAAAACATATTTGAGTAAGCAGAGAGGTGGGATTTCGGGTGCGATAAAAGAAGCAAAGTTTCGCGAAGCAGCGCGAAGACTGCGAGAAGATTGAAAGGATTTATGTGGACCAATTCCTTAAGCCTCTGGTGAGAGTTACGGATCGGATAAATCATACCTCCGTAGGACGACAAAATGTGCAGAGATTTTCAGTGTGGTTTTGCCGGCGTAAAGTTGACATTTAATCTTGAATGAGGCAGCAAGAATTTTTTTCAGTTTACGAAATTTGATTCGCCGAATTTTTCAGTAAAAAATTTAGTCGTCTACTATATTTCGCGTAGGGATTCAATTGGCTTAGTGTAACTTACAATCTTTTTGGAAAATGTGTAATTCGTCTTTATTAGTAACCATATGAATAACTATGCTGTTAATACGCCAATAACACGGTTGGAAGAAATAATTAAATATGCTTTGTTCCGAGTATAATTAAGTGTACTGATTATTTCTTTCTTTTGAATTAATATGCCTTTTTCGTAAATTTATTTATACTTATTTCGGTTTATATTTATTTTTATATAAGTTAAGGTAGATTAACACAAGGCGTAGTAAACAGATTTCATATTTAAAATATTTCTAATTAATTTAAAGATATAGATTTGCTTTTTCAGTCTTAATAATTATGTTTACCTAAGCAAGTTCTTTCCTAGACCTGTACCTTCGAATACCTATAAAAATACTTTAATCCACGTCTTTCATATAAATTGCTTCGTCTATGTGAGACTTCTACAATTTATCGTAATTAATTAAAACTAATTTATTCCTCCACTAATGTTCGCCACTTGTACGCGATACTAAGTATGCACGAGCGAAAGCGCACGTGGTTATGATATATTGCAGTGTGGGGGTGATTATTAATGTGCGCCCTGCCTGCCCTTGCGGGGAGACAGAAGGTTATTAAATGCATTAGAGGCAATATTTTGCTGTCAACGTCTCCCCAGGCGAACGTTACGGAAATATTTCCTATCATTTTGTCATTATGGTAATGTAGCGCATTTGCGTGTCTACCAGGTGTTTCACCTGTGTTTTCTCGATGTAGGTTAGTACCTACCCGTGCGGGGAGGCACACCTTATTCTATTCTGTTCTACACGTGAATCCCAGCGCAATACATTCTGTGTATAAAAATAGACGATAATAAAATCGTGTACTCTAAACATACGTTAGTTGTCTTTTATTTTATTTGTTAAAATACACGACCATAAAGCCTTTAAAAGTAATCGTTATAAATCAAATACAATAATTTCGTTGTCTATCTGTCTATCCGTCTGTCTAACGTACCTAATATTCAGCGATCACGCAAGGCACGTCGTTATTATTATTTCCTGTGATTTTTCACGGGTTTACGGCAAATAAATAATAAATTCTCAGAAAAATCATACAATAGAAGCCAGCGACCGCCAGACTTACGTTGTAGTATCAAACCTGAATATTTTCTATAGATGTACACTATAGCAGGTAAAATAGTAAGGTTTGGATGTTATGACATTTAAGTTCGGATGATTTTGACACATAACAGTTTATACAGGTACAAAAAATTTGCATATAAAACATGCTGGAGACTTTGATAGTGCGTAATTCCTCCCGTTCTATCTACTCGTTGCAATATTTTTGACGATATAAGGTGGTGTAGCGCCTTAGCGCAAAAATTCAATATAAATATACAGTGAGTAAATTTTTCATCACCTTGTGCCCATATCACGCGGCACAACTATGATCACTGAAAGATTCTACAGGTAGGGTCGGAATTCTTCCTTCACACTGCCAAATTGATGACCTTTAATCTACCAATGCGGTAACTTTATCAAACATCCAAAACATTATTTGTAAGATAAAGTTTTTATTTTATTTATTTGTTTAGAGTATTCACAAGTTCACAGTACAATAAAACAAAGAAACATCTTGAAATATCCTACTGGAGCTCAATTATGAACGACTCAATATATCACTGTAATTTCAGATCTTAACGCTAATCTAACCAATTATATAAGAAATAAAACAAGAGAAAAGTGAAATAAACAAAGTATGACAACAGCAATAAATAAAGTATGAAAACATTAATAAAAGCAATAAATTAAGAAAAAAGTGAAATAAACAAAGTATGAAAACAATTTTTATATTAGTTTTTAAAACAGCACTAGATTTTAAAACAACAGTTTTTAGAACAACACTCTCCAAACATCGCATTCTTAATAATACTTGAATTCGCATTGAAAATATTAATGCTTATGCGGTTCGTTAGGTCGTTACATGAACTACTCGCTCTTAAAATGAAGTTCCCTTGCGATCTCGTATGGTGTCTCGGAATTGAGAAAGGATGCGACTGTCGTGTTGAATACTTAGGGATCCTGATGCTAATCTTTTCCAGAAGATATGGACACTTGATTTTGCCAGAGATTAATTTTACTAAGAACAATATGGCGGAGTATTCTCTTTAGTTTCTTCTTAAGTTTTAATGGATGTAGGAGCGGTATTAGATGATTCAAATGTCTTCTACTTAAGAACTTTAAGAGAATTTTCTGGTATCTCTCAATCCTATTAATATGTACAAAGTATTGGGGGTTCCAATTGGTTGATGAATATTCCAGAGCCTTCCGTACATAAGTGTTGAATAAATTTACAACAGTAGTGGGATTTTTTATCAATTATACAGGATAATCGCCCCTCTTGGCATATATCGCAGACGTGTTGACTGTGGACACATCATTATAATATTTTCTCTTAACTCTGCGTATTTTCCAACCATAATTAATTATGTTAATTATTCAAATAACACCAGTCATTAAAATTCGCAAACATTAATTCATTTTCGCTCTCAAAGGAAAAATGCAAAAAATTCTCGCTCATTAAAAACATTTCGTAAATATAAACCCGACATCAAAATATTTTTAAACGACACGTAATACGTATAACGACGTTGGGCCAAAATTGTCGAAGATTCCTTTGAGAACTTTAATGCGGCTGAAGGATCTGGTTGATGAATGTGGCCATTAAGTCAAATGATGTATTAAAATGCTTAATGTCTGCCCTGCTGTGAATCCTTTTTCTAAATGTGGAAATGTTTTGTATGAATCTTTTTTGTTGTAAACTTGATAAAAGTTGTACTTTTTCGGAAAGTTTCATTGAAAGAAAATGCTTAAAGTGACATTTTTAGATGATTACTAGCTGTGCCCGCGCGACTTCGCACGCCCAGTTTTTTAGTACACTGTTTGGATCGTCATAGAACTTTCGCGAACCTTCTAGAACATTCTCCTTCCATCAAATATACAGGAACCTTCTAGACACACCGACATATTCCGCCACTCAGTTTAGAACCTTATAGAACTTATAAGGTTCTCGTTAATTTTCTAGAACCTTCTCCTTCCAGAACTTTCTGGAGCAGGTTTTTTCGGAACCTCTAGACTCACCGACATAGTCGGCGCGCCTATTTTGAAACAATCTGAAGTATTTGCGGCCTTCCCATAACAAAATAATGTGCTAGAAAGCACATTTTTTTCACCCACTCCTACCCACGCAAGCCACCCCCACCAAACTCGCATATTTTCGATGTGACACCAAGGACTATCCACCACCATTACCGCCGGTGGATGGTTGTAGCTGGTTGTAGAGAAAACTTGGCGGATAGGGAAACACGGGTTTCTTTATATATATATTATACTAGCGGTAACCCGTCAAAAATGACGGAACATTAGTTCGTGTCTTTGCCAAGCTCTTGTGTATATTAACAGCATCTTTTTGACGGTCTACGGAGAGGTGGCCGTAGCCACATGCGTCATTCAGCCGGTTCAGGTTTGGTGGCCTGAGGTTCAAGCCCCATATTCGACCATTTTTTTAGCCGTTAATTCGAAATTACGGACGTTACACAAAAGGTACGGGGACAGACATATGGACGGACGGACAGACATTATTATATACAGATATAAACGAAATTATTATGTTTGATTAAAACAAACATAGTTTTATTCTATCCATTTTGAAAATCATATTACAAATTAATATCGGTAATGGATATTAACAAGCACCCAATTTAGATGAGAAACCATTTATCGTGCTTAAATTAGGGAGCATTGTCTTTATGATATTGTATTACATATTGCAGAACCGTATCACATACAAAACCAACAATCCACATTAATTCACCTTATACAGGATTAACTAGTATTGATACAATTGCTCACAAACACTTAGTAGAACCCTAGAGTCTAACTGCTGTTAATTTTCTCAGGTGGGTTTTTTTATATTGATTTAAATCTTGAATAATTCACTTTGACGTCCCAACCGTCCTTGGTCTGTAACTACAGCAGCTTCATAGCGTACTTTTTTAAATAATATTCGTAATGAATCTGGATGAACGTCTGTCTGAGTGAATGAAAGGGACGGGAGATAGAGAGGGAAATTAGGATAAAAGGGACGCGCCATGCAAGATGCGCCATTACAAAAGCACGAACTTGGAGAGCTAATCTGAACCGCAATTTATATATGTTATCGCCATATTATTGTTTACAGAAAAACATTATGGACTATTCACTTGGGATCCCAGACTTCACGACAAAAGATCTTTCCTAGAACAATGGAAGGACATCGCAATATTCCTCATGTCAAAATTGACAACGTTTCAATGTTATACTTACTTACTTACCATCACGCCGTTTCCCCGTCGGGGTAGACAGAGAGGATAGAGCGCCATACTCTTCTGTCCTGACATTCAACTTTTGCTTCGTCTAAATTCATACATCTTCGCATGCAAGCTCGACGGTTGTTCAGGCTTCTAACAGGACCATCTTCCAGTATCTGGTTAATCTGGTCATGCCACGTCTTCCGTGGTCGCCCTCTCTTTCTGGCGCCGTCAACACTTGCATAATATATCTTTCTTACCATTCTTTCCTCATTCATTCGCTCAACATGCCCAAACCACCTGAGCGACCCTATTTTTATTCTCTGTATTTTGCTACGATCAGCTTTACATTTATTCCTAATATCTTCATGCTTTATCATACATGGATTTACCACACATACGTCTAAGGGACCTCATCTCCATTGCATTCAATCTACTTTCATTCCTCTTCTGCCAGCTCCAGGTAAAAAAATATATAACAGCGGTCAATACGCAAGGCAACGAGAATAGACCCGATTAAAGACACTCCTCATATTATCATCAAAATATTTCACCAAAAAAATTTGAACTTGAAAAATTATTCTCCACCTACGTAGATTAATAATATTGGTAATTCTAACCCGGCAGGCTAAGTGCGCGATAAGAGACGATTGGATGTTGGGTTTTATTCCCCATGGACCCCAAACTTCTTAATACCCTGAAAAGGTTTTTCGTAAAAACATTTCGCCTTTTCTATTTATAGCTCCCATCTATAACGACGGCCACAAATATTTATGAGATTTTTATGGCAAGCGTTACAGAATTCCTGATAAGTCAGTGAAAGTATGGAGGACTTGAGAAGAACATGGTAGGAAAAGCGTGGGAGGTTTTTGCTTGAAAAGAATGAGTTTAGATGAGTGTGAAATTGGCTTTGCAATCGTGTCGTGAAGTTCATTGTTAACACTAAATTTATGGCAGCAAAATTACTTAAGGTTTTTAGAAGAATAGGTTAGTTGAAGTGATTTTGTAGAAGTTTGGAGTTCAAAGTTTAAGTAATAGACCGAAATCAGCTGGAAATATTTTGATACCTAAATGAAATACTAGCACAGCCCAACACCATTTCTCTTATCAAGGAGTATCATTCTTTAATGCTCTTTCCAATGAAATGAAGACGGAAAAAATTATAGAAAATTCAAGACTAAATTGAAAAATCTTCTACAAAAAAACCATCACAATAACGCAATGAAAAAATTGTATGAAAAACAATCTATATATACTTTTATATGTTATTACAATACCTTCTTAATTATTAATTTTTATAACTTAATTTAATGTTTCCTTGTGTATATCTTATTTACTTATTCTAATGTCTCACATTTTTGTATTCTTGCATTGTTTATATCTTACTTACTTAATTTAATGTCTTAATTATTATTACTTAATCTAATGTTTCTTTGTCTATATCTTACTTAATTAATCAAATGTCTTACACTAACGATTTCATTAATAATAGATATATACATATATGACAATGCCCCCACTTTTAAACACGAGAATAAATTCTCATTTAAAAGTGGGTAAGCGTGAAATATAAATGTGTATTAATTATATTATATTGAATACACTCTTAAGTTTGTACATTTACCAAATAAATTTAATAAAAAAAATAATAAAAAGTGAACAATGTTAAAGGATCTGACAAAAACAACAAAATAAAATAATGGTGGTTTACAACATGAACTATTTGACACTGACTGAATAAACAATCAGCATTACCTGACACCGAACAATACAACAAGCCTAAAGTCAATAATATAAGTAACATTGAAATCCTAAAATTTATTGATTAGCTTGCTAATGGTGAATTACAAGACGGAAAATAAAATTACACGTGAAAATCATCAATACCACACAATAACATAACATTACAGCCAAAATTAAAACAGGACAATCATAACTCATTTGCAACAGATTAAAGTCCATTATTTACTCTGTAGCAAATTCTCGTGTTCATGGGTGAAACTCAAATTATATTTGATAACTCCACTAGAATAATTACTAAATTAGAATTGTGAGTACACGTGACGTATGAGGGTAATTTGAAAACATTCCGACCTTAAATTGAAAATGGCAGCACTTGTCAAAAAGTGTTATAAAATATGATTGCGCATTGTAGAGTAACTTGTTGGTCTTGTGGTTAGGACTTTCGCCTCGTGATCCAAAGGTCGCAGGCTCAAATCTCACTCCAGACAAGCAAGTTAGTCGTATTTTCATAGCACAAGCGTTTAGCTTAATTTGAAAATATTAAGAATATTGATGTGACACGAATTCCAAGTTCGCATTTCTATTTTTTTTTAAAAAAAAATCTTTTGAAAGGTACTGGTTTGGCCAATTTTGGATGGGGGAAATGAAGACACTGATTGTTGCTAGATTGACGTCAATGAGATGAAGATCACCGATACATGTCCTTTATTAATCCTTTTTTTCCAATTTAATTCCCACAAAAAAAAGGTTGGATAAAAAGTACACTAAACATAATTATAACACGGGTAAAAATAGTATTGATGCTCAGTATTTTCTGCAATAAGCCTCTCACACTCATGATGCCATTCCTTCACCTTCTCGTGGTAAAACTGTTACTTAATATTAAAAGCATGTCTTCAAAAATTGTTTTGATTCACTTGTTTTCTGATTTAGTTAAACTGATAGTGAAACATTACAATTTTTGCGAATATTTCTCTCTTGAATAAAATAAGTTAGCGTTGTTTCGAGACGAATAGCCTTAAAAAAGGTTGTACATTTTGTGAAGGTTTTCCTCTCTTTTCCAATTCATTGACTTGGTTGACTCAAGACGTCGTATCCTTTTCAATTATTTTGTACCCCAAATATTTACCTCGGAAATGTTTTACTGCCTCGCTTGTCCCGTCAACCCAGATTGCGTCCTAAAAATATTTTAAATCCCAAAAAATTTTTGAAAAAAAATTTTTTTTTGTAAGTTTGCAGAAGAAGAGACCTTTGGAAAGTGAACTTAAATTGACATGGTTTGATCAATGTGACAGGTTAAATAAGGGGAATGTTAAAATTAAATCAAAATAGGTACTCTTTAATCTTTAGCTGAGATTTAATCTGATTCGCAGTCAACCAAGGAGGTGTTTCCCTTTGGTCAAAATGATCTTCCATCTGAAGAGAAGTGTTCCCATCTTATTGCAACTTATTACACAAAGCACATTAATTTAATCCTTTTACATTGATCTGAAGGGTATATTCCCCTTTGTCGCAGATATCAACATAATTATAAAACCTTAGAAATAAACGAAATGCTTTTATTGTAATTTCAAAGCACAGAAGAAAAATTAAACTAAAAACAAAGGCATTCCAAATAATGCCACATTCCTTCCTCGTGAAACCACAGATGTCGCCCTCGGGTGCACTAATCACAATGACTGACAAACAAAGCTTTTGGTTTTGGCCTAACCCGAAGAGGTCGCTTGAACAGGTGGGTATTGCTTGCCCAACGTAACTTGGCGTGCGGCGAATTTGGAACTAAAACCCGCCCCGCCCGCACCCGGCGGCAACCCCTCGCCCTGTCATTCAGTTCATTCCCGTCTTTGAGCGCGAGCTGTGTCATCTTGATTACCAATATACACTGAATTATTATGTCCAAAACATCCTAAATAGTCCGGGATGGTACAGAAACAATTGCCAATGAAGTATTAAAGTTTTGCGAAGCTGAAAAAGCGAATAATGTACCGATATTACCGTCTGACAGTTTGACAGATAGTGCGGCCGCCATTACTGCATGGTTTCTTTAGTGCTGCCCGACCAATTTCTGTATTTAATACGACACCGGTCACCGGACATTCTGTACATTATGTATTGTGTAATAAATTTACACCCTGACAACTTCTGTTACGCGACAGCGACGCCCTCCCTCGCACGCCTAGTTATAGTGGTACGTCTAGAATGTAGGTATATCAGTAGTATCGGGCCTCTACGATGTTCTTTAAAAGACCTGTTTATTTGATATAAAACAGATTTCTGTCATCACGTAAACCAGTAATTCCAATTTGCAGTTTTCTCAAAAATTATTGAAAATTTTTGGATAAGTATTATACAAAATAAGTTCTTTTATTTTAAAAAAGTAACAACTTTAACCAGAATATTTTGAGTATGCTCAAATTTATCAAAAACATTTTACTGGATTTTATCCCCAAGGTAACATTCTTAATCAAAATATTTGTTATGGATGTCACAGCTTTTTTTAAATGGGAAAGTAGGTATGGAAGTCTTTTTGATCGTTACATTGAGTAAATTGGTCACTTAAGATACGTACGGTACGGTACGATAGTTCTTAAGCCCTATGAGCACCCAAAATGTCTTCCACACCTACTTACGCCACGTCTTCCGCGGCGCCCGAAACAGAGGGCGACCGCGGAAGACCATATTAACCATATAAACAACCGTAAAGCTTGCATCCAAAGATGTGTGAGTGTGTATGAGGCGAGAGTTGTGTGTCAGGACAGAATAATGTGGCGCTCTATCCTCTCTCTTTATCCTGATGGGAAACGGCGTAATGGCAAGTAAGTAAGTAATTCCCTAGGAAGTCAGTATATATACGAAAAGTATTCTACGAACTTAATTGTCAGTCCTTGAAGTAACGCATTCAGCTATTTTCTCTTTGAAAGTCACCAGTGCGTGAAGTATTATTTAGTGGTACATGGCTGGTAAATCTGAACACAACCTCATTTCCAACATCCTTTATGTACAAAAGAAGATAAGTTTAATTAATTAGTACTTCTGTCAGCTGGCAGCTGGCATTTAACAATATTCTAAGCCCTGCCGAGCTCATACAGGATACGGTAAACTGCCAGCACTATTTGTCTTCCCGAACATAATTTTGTACATTTAAAACCATATTTTACATACCGCACCCCAGATGCAAGACTACAACCTTCCAAAATGTTGTCACGGGATGAAAACACTAGAAATTAATTTAGTTCAATTTATCACCAAAGAAAGTCCTGGACACGAGTAATTGCTAAATGTCTTCCGAATATTTCACACACTTATTATTAAACTGTTCCTTAATTCTCGCTAATTAACGTTATTTCTATTCCTCAGATCACTTTTGCTAAACTCCGTTCAATGTTCGCTCGTAGAGACATTTCTCTCCGGTTTCCTTTATTTACTTGCGCTGGTCACTTACTAATATCGCTTGTTGTAATACACGAGTCACGGATTACTCTGGTTAACTTGGTAGTATCAAGCAGATGTCGCTTTGTTTACTTCACAAACTGAATTCCTCGAGCCCGCGTCGCGTGACTCCTTATATAGCACAATAACTCCGAAAGATTCATACTAGAGGTAAAGAGAAACAAGTGGAATGTTCTAGGCTGTTCTGCCGTACACTTTACCACGAAATAGAATTTGGTAGAATACTACAGAGAGATAACGCGATCACGGTTGACTGACCTGGATTGCGTGCGGGCGTTCATAACGGCATTCTCAAATAACTCAATGTCATCAATTATAAGAATTGCTATTGGTTAAATCATCATTCTGAAAACCGCCATCTTAGATTTTGATTGGTGAGTCGTGATCAAGCGGTGTTTGCTTCAAAATTTCGTCCCGAAATTTCACTCTAAACGCGCCTAAAGAAGTATAATTTAAAAAATATGGCAGAATCTTAAAGGATGTGCATAATATATGACACACTTTTGCTCCCTTTAGAACTGTGGTTGTACAAGCGCATTATTATTTTTTTAATTATTTTTTTATATTCGTTTAAATTTATACATATAAATGAAGGTATTTGCTTCACTAGACAAGGTCTGTTCTGAAGCAACTACCTGTACAGTTTTTTTTTTTAAGTTTAAACATTAGCAAGACTACATATTAGAAATAAAATTTATATATTGCACGTAAGAAATAAAACACAAACAAAAAAACTATATATCAGAGTTACATTTTTAAACATTGTATATAAGGAGTAAAATTATTCAAACAGAAGCCAACAAAGCGGTTATCAAACGTAGGCAGACTACAAAACCATTAAATTATATAAATTACGCCACATACTTTTACCAAAAATTGCCGTAGAATCAGTCGCGTTTGGTCAGATTCTTTAAGGATATTCACAATACATGGCGCATTTTGGTTCCTTTTAGAATACAGCCTGTCACAGGTACATACTAAAAATTTTTTTTTTTTATTTCTTAAGTTAGTTAATATGACATTCCGTATATTAACTAGTATTTTACACTTTTCATTCTACAATATATTACTAAAATACTATCCATAATAACTCACATATTTTCATTTAGGTACATGTCCTATAATATTATACAATCTATAATATAATGTATTATACATATTTTACTCTACAATTCTATACTATTTTTAGAATAATTATAGCATTGGTTCTTAAAATCATTAATCATATTATATTCTTCATGTTTTCCAGCATATCTCATCATACATTTTTACACCTCTGTACATTAGATAGTTCTATGTATGTACTTTTTTCTTATAAGGTAATCTTATTTTATTCCTATTTCTGGTATTATAGTTATGTATATCGCTATTTACAATACTTTAGTTCAAAAAATATTGCAATTTTTTTTTTTGTTTCTATCCAATTGATTGCTCTTATTTTCTATTTCTTCATTTCTGGTGTATTTACTTTTAAATTCTGTTTAATACCTGTTAAATTCAATCGCTTTTGGGCAGATTTGTAAAAGATAATAGATTGCGTACTTTGGCTCTCTATGGAAGGGTGATTGTAGAATTTTTTGCAACATACTCATAAGCACAATCCGCTACAAGCAAATACCAAAACTCAATTCACAAATATTTTTTTGGAAAGGTGATATTTAAAATAGCAACGGCATTTTTTGACAGACATAAAGCTACCTAACATATAATTCAGACAGAAGCGGGAATACGTCGGGAACACATATTATCGCCATTTATCTTCGATGTCGGAACAGCGTCGCGCGTTACGTGCTCTGACATCTTGGAGCTTGATATGCTCTTTATACATGTACGGTAGATTTAATATGTTGTTCATTCTCCTCAATTGCGTTACTGAAATATTTATTTATTAAGAGAAACTTCTTTGGATACGCGAGGGTAAATTCAAACGATCAAAGGACAGTCCCACACAGATTCGCTTTACTTTTTCCGAAAAAGGAATAACATCGTATTTTTTTCGTATACGCTAAATTTGTCCTCATCCATCCGTTTACTATTTATTTTAATATAATACCTGTTTGCGACACATATTATTTATTTCTGTAATAGAATTTACTTTATATATATTTCGAACTCAAGTGTTTTTTATTACTGAAACATGATTTTTATATAGAACATTTTAAAAGTCTCAAGTGCTTTGTACATGTGCTCAAGTACATGTGTTTGGCCGTATTCTGAATATAGTAATATTGGGATCTTAAGGTTCTTATCTCAACACTCAATAGTCGAAACATCAGAATTGTGAAACATGAGATTGTTACTTTTGCTATAGGTACTTCGGTAATCCGTTTGAAGCTATCAGACCAAACCGCCTAGATAAGAAGGCACAGGAGAAATCACTTTTCTACAGGGATTGCAGACATCGGACACCGCAAATAAAGGTATTTTATTTGACAGAGATATGTGAAAATACAAAAATTTCCTTATTTGAGTGCGACGAATACTGAACACCGACGTATACCTACATCGACATCTTTTATTTTTTCTTGTCTTTTTTGTAATGTTGCTATTTTTGTAATATGGCCGATTGTCACGAGAACCTAAATCGAGAATAACCATAATATGTAATCAAGTAATTAAATGGCTGCCCGTGGGTATGGAATGTTTGAAAATCATTAAAAATTACTAGAAGGGTTTAGAATACACAAGATCATACCCGAATCAACCACAAGATCATGCACGATTACTAACCAAAGGCGTAATGGAGGAGAAAGTTAATTTTTATTTATTTATTAAGGTCTTAACAATTTCGATCACTATGGTGTATGTTTAGTCTCTGAGATTTTGTCTGAATCGCAATCCACCAATGGAGTGTTTCCTCTTGGACACAGTGATCTTCGATCTGAAGAGAAGTGTCCCTCTTTTATTGCAACTTATCATACAAAGCACCTTGATCCTTTTATACAGTACTGAAGAGGATATCTCAAGTACTTAGGTGCATAGGTGAATGAGACCTGGTATTCATCTCAACAAGTAAAAGCTAGAATAGAAATGGCAAAAAAAAAATCTCAGAACGAATTATTTTCTCACCGTAACCTGAGCCTATAACTCAGAATGCGTATGGTTATACCAAGAACTAATCTGCAAAGTCGAGGCTTTTGAGATGTGGATCTACAGACGGATATTGAAAGTTTCCTGAGTGGATAGAGTGACGAATGATGAAATTTTCCAGCATATGAACAAAACCGAGAAGTGCTGCGAACTATCAAGATAAGAAAACTGGAATATCTCCGACATATTATGAGAGGACCGAAATATAGTATAAACCAACTCATCATCCAGGGAAAATAAGTGGTAAAAGAAGCGTAGGTGACGCCGCATCTCATGGCTGCGTAACTTGAGAGACTGGTATGAGTGTTACTCGACTGAATTATTCCGTGCGGCGGTAAATAAAATCATAATTGCCAGAATGATCGCCGACCTCTGATAGGTGATGGCCCCATTAGAAGAAGAAGAAGGGATATTCACTTTGTCGCAGATATTACCAAAATGATTTATAAAACATTAGAAATGAAAGAGATGCTTCTACTTTCATTCCTTTATTGTAATGTCAAACCACGGAAGAAAAAAGTAAACTAAAAAAAAACAAGAAATGCCACTTTGCTTCCTTTTAAAACCACAGATGTCGCCCTCGGGCGCACTAATTACAATTACTGACAAACAATGAAAATGATTTTGCATAGTTTGTCAGTTTTGCATGCAAAAAGGTAGCTTGAACTTTATACATTTCATAAACAAATTACAAATATTCACAGATATTTAAGGCGTAAATATTTAAATACAAAGTTGAATAAAATAATATTTTTATGTTAGTTTATAGTAAGCAACATACAATATTCAGGTAAAATAGTGGTATGCAACTGAGAATAAAAAGTAGGTAAAAGTAGAAATGAGTTAAGATATCGATGTCTCATGGAGACGAAACTATATTTATCTAGGTAGTCTTTTTGGCTGTTCACAGGGCTTACGACATATCGTTCGGTTTGCTTAAGTAATCACTTTACACAATCTTAACGTTCACCAATTGCACCCATGATAGACTACCACTTTCAATTTTTTTGAAGTTGTATATATGTTTAACACACAACATGTTCCGTATGTGAGTTGTATTTTTATTACCGACACCAACAGTCCAAAGCTTTTTCATTCTCATAATCCAATACAGATGTCGCTATTGATATTTTGATAAATTGAAATTTTGATTGCTGTTTTTAAAGCAATATCCTTTAATATGTTAAATATGTTAATAGCTGAGATAATGGAAGAAAAGTTGAAATTTTGGAAAGCTTAGAAATTTATAATAATAAAATAAATAATGAAAACAAAATTAACATTCAAATACCACCCATATCCTCCCAACTCCTATCCATTCTAACCCCGCCCCCTACCCCCGCCACCATTACATACACTCAATCCCGATAAATACTATCTGTATTTGTTTTTAATTTAGTTGAAAATATGTTATTGATAATGAGAGCTATATCCAACTTTTAAATTCTAATTCTAACATTTGAATAAAATAAATAATGGAAAAAATAGTATTTTTCAATTCAATCCATATTTAACATATTAAAAATGAATTTCCGCAACGTACCACAAAAAAATTTTGAACATTTATCAATATCTTTTATTTGTGTAGGTATATGAGATTCTTCTTAATTATTAACATTACACTAAAATATGCCTGAAATTTATTTCATTTTTATGCTCCTTTTTAGACTTAGAACACAATACTGATTTTGATTTAGATTTAGAATACAATACTGGATTCTATCCTGGAGATAAAATATAGTATTGTGTTCTTAAAAAAATTTGATAAACTCAAAATATTCCGAGGAAATGAGTTAATTTATGCGTGTTGATAGTAACAAAGGAATACGAATTGGGAAAAGGGGGTGAGGAGGTTGGAGTCAGAGTTGAGATTGAGGAAGAGGAGATGAGATGCAGTGAGTGATTGGCCAATGTCGATTTATTGATGATGATTTAATTCCGTTTATTGAGTAGCGCTGAGATAAAATAGTTGAGCGGTGCTCCAATAAAATACACAGAATATAGACTTATTTTCTTAATTTTTTAAGATATTTATCATATTTGACGTACACTTTTTATAACTATTTAAACATATTTACATAGATAACCAATTCTTACAAACTTTGCTTCCCTCGAGACATCTGTCAATAATAAAGTTCCTCGAAGAACTTTAAAAACAAATTTACATATAATAAATATCACAGCAGAAAGTTAGATCTGATTATAAGTAGATAACTACTTTTTTCAACCTTTGGCGTGCGAAGGAAGCAAAAACAAGATCAGGTCCCGACTGAATTTATGTAATTTTTTGTTCATTTGTTTTATAATTGTACGCATTTTACATGTCTACGAATTTTGTTAGTTAAAAATATTGTCATGATATGGTAGAATCGGAAGGAATTACGCGCTATCGAACTTTATCGAACGGTCTACACGATTCTGGAATCTATTGGGCTATTCTCGAAGCCGCTGGAAGTATGGAGAGGCTATTGAAGATATGTAGGGACTACTAGAAATATGTACAATGTTCTTGAAGCATCGCGAAATCAACGTGTTTTGTAAAAAAAGTGTAAGCGACGGGCACGGCGAGCGACGTCGAGCAGGTTTCGAAAAGTCCAACATAGAAGTCCATAGACAAAACAGTGTGGCCAGTGCGTGTGCAACCAACGACAAATATTCGGTGCGAGTACTTGCGTGCATATTCTAGAAACATTTGGTATGTATTCAAGAACAGTGAATGGACACCCACCGTATTCCCAGGGCCGTTTTATAAGCAAAAGCTCCATTATCGGTCCTACTCATACGTTGCCAGGTTAATATTTTTCTCTCTGCAGCTTGTGTCCCGACACATGCTGCATCCTATGGTGATCAAACACCGAGAGACCTCCTCTATATTTTTCTCTCATGGTGACTCTGAGGAGAAAGGAGTATGTCCACCTCGCCAAAGGCGCCGTGTCCCGTATTTATTAGCACCTCTTCAGTTTAACAGTCCTGACCCTCTCGCAAAACTCCTGGTAATCAGCGTCCGAAGGACTGAAAGTCACCTCTGTATTAAAGAACAGTGCTCAAATTAAATTTGCGTCCAGTAACTTTGCGTATTGAATAAAACTTTAATTAATTTTAAGTGCTTCGTTTGCCACCCACTGTAACGATCTCGCGACAATATTTAAGTACCCACTTATTGATCGCTTGACTATCGAATGAAACAAAATTATTTTTGCAACGCAACTTTAAAGTCCCATTACTTTTTCATTTGCAGAGATATTTTAATGATTTTTCCCATTTTTGTTTCATTTTACTTATTTTTTTAAATTAATCTATAAAAAAAATTAAAGTTCTTCTTGGCATTTCTTTAGTCCTTCATAATTTAAACCATTTTATGAATTTCTTTTCTTTGCATTCGAAATTTTTAATTCGTTTGCATTTATTATATTGCGTCGATAAATATCTGTGATTTGTGTAATTTTATCATAGTTTTTTACTAAAAATTCCAATATTTAAGCATTCTATCATTAAAAATATATTTTACGAAAATCATTGTGCTAATAGTTAGTCCTTGTTTTACGGTAAACCAATTTAAATCTGTTAACATCTTTTTAATTTTAGAGTATCTATTTCTTCTTAAAAAGATTCTCATCGCTCTGTTTTGTTGTTTTTGCAATTTTTTATGTCTGTTTCATTATTCAAACGTAAAATAATGAAATAAAATTGAAAATGAGGAGCACATTTTTATTTGCTAACTTTTATAATTATTTCTTGGATCAAGTTTTGTCAAGAATATTAGTTTTTGCAATTTTCTTAGAGGTGTATTCAGTTTGTTTTTTTTATGATAATGATTATGATTATAGAATGCTTGTGAATAATCAATACACATTACCATAACATGTTTCTTATTATTTGGCACACCATTTATGAAAATTAACGTAATATTTTACATAATATTTTTTTTGTATCGTACCGAATTGTGTTTTATCAATTTAATTAAATAAATTTAAACATTAAATATTTTAATGAATATGCAATGTGAATTGGTAAAATTTTAGTCATTTTAAATTTTCGATTTTTCCCCTCATTACACAGTTAAACGAAAATGGATGAAGCTTTTTAAAAAGAAAAATTTAAAATCCTTTGACAAGCTCGTTGCCAGCGAACGTAATGTCTCGATTGGAATCATTAAAAATTGAAAGTAGCCTTTTGGCGAAACAAGTGTCTACTCCGTACGGAATTAATGAATTATCAATATCTCTACATATATAAATTTGTATTAAATTCTATAAAGATTATGTATTGAACTTCTTTAATAACAGCAAAATAATTTTGTGGTTATACATTTATATTAATAAAAACTTTTTTTATAAAACCCATTAATTGAATTATGAACATGTTTGTCAAAAATAAATGCATGTAATCTACATAGGTACATCAAGATACAAATAAATGTTCACTTTTTTAATGAAATTTTTGTGACCATGCACGGCTCACATAAAAGCGCATGTAAACCGCTTTTATGACGATATTTTTTTGTTTGTTTTAGTGTCCAGTATTCTTTGCAGTTTATGATAATGTGCAGTATAACAGGGCAATATTCATTTTCGGCTTATTTTGTTATATAGATTCCGAAAGAGTGTTTATTCAACAGTTAAAAAAATATATTAACAGTTAAAAAATTATTAGTTAAAGTTAAAAAGTCAAAAACTATATTAATGAAGTGCATGAGGATGACTGTAGACTTTCGAACATGTCACAGATGGTTTAAAAGATCATAAAATCAGAATATTGTATTTTAAAACAGAAATACGATAAGATTATAGCAAATCACCTTTAAAATACATATGTTAACACCTATCTGTTTCACTTGTTAACAATACTGTAACGAGATGCTAATAAGAATTTATGCTCTATCCGAATTCCTTGTAATATGTCACTCGGAATACATCTACAACCTTTGGGAAATATATACAAGCCTCTGGAAATGCCTGGTATAACCAAGAAGCATCGAGAACCTTTTACTTAAGACTATAGAAATGTCGGTTTTAAAAGTTGTAAAAGTTATTTAAAGGTATAAAAGTTCGATAATCCAGTTTTTGGATTTAAATAGCGCAGATAGGCCGCTGTGCGGAGAGCGGCCGTATTTGACAGTTCGTTACCGTACAAAGTCGGCCGCGAGCCGCCAGACGACGCCCAGTGTGGCCAGTCGTGAGGGAATTGAAGCGATAAATAAAGCGAATAATCGAGCGAAGTACCTAAGTGGCGAAATAAATAAATGCGATAAACACCACGAGCGAAATTGAATGGAATGTTCTAGTGAATGTTAAATATATGTTACTCAGCAATAATAAATTATTCATTTACGAGTGATATACTGTAAAATAATGTAATTTAAAGAATAGCGTTAAGTTTAATTCATTTTAAGTGACTCATTAAATAGTTAAATAACCATTTATTAATAAATCTCTAATTAATTTCCAGAATTTCCATTCATTCCTCCCGCAGCACCGACACGTTATAATACATACAATAAATAAACACAACATTTGCCAAATTAATAATACGCCCATGTCTCTGAAGCACCAGCCGACGTTTTCAAAACACCATTTCAACATGTTAACGCTATTCGCCCGTAATTATTTTCAAACTAGGATCGTGTGGCACTTTGTATTTTACGAAAAATACCACATCAAGTCGTTTACACACCAGGTACGCTTCAGCCCCAGCGCCTCACCTGCCATTCAGGCCCGGAAGCCGTCACCGGTCACATCACGTTTAACGGCTGCTCTTCCTGTCGCCGGCTGTCATCCTGGGAGGGCGGATCCTGGAGCCAGGACCGCCTCGTGATATTACGTCACACTTTTCGATAAGATGTAGATAAATATTTCATGTATTTCACTCCACCTTAAGAGTGTGATGGCTCCTCTTCTTCGCCTTTCAGCTCGATCCTACTCCTAACTGAGTTTACGCCTTGTTAGAGGCAAACAAGCTATCTATCTACGTCGGGTGAAGGCTCTACGGCTTTTAACGTAGTATTTCCAAACACCCTCGCTTTATTCAAGACCTCCCCAGTTCACGTTGTGTAATTTTTTGTTTCGAACTATAGGGGATGAATTGGTTTAGTGGTAACCCTAACGCAAGCTTTTCTTAAATTAAATACTGGGGTATGAAGTTCGTGAATGTTCATGGAAAACGCAAACAAGACTACCTAGCACGTCAATTAAGCCCTACGGTGCAATTGCTAAACATACTATGTTCCGTGGCCCTATATTATTTACCTATCATTCCTACGGACTGAAACCACTGCATCTGGTGTAGCTGCGCTTCCAGAGTGCGCGATCCTCTGCTCCCATGCCCTCTCCGCTCGATCCCCCATTGTCCTACCTGTATGGGATCGACCGCCATCCACTGGAAAGGTTAGTGACGTGCCGTTATCACATGCGCATGCACATATAGAGTACATAGATCCCCTGAAAGCCCTCGAGTCCTTCGTAGCCGCTCCTATGGATGATTCCGTCTTCGACGCCCTCGCTGATTAATAATTTTATCTTCCGCCGTTATCTCGCTGTGCTTATTCCTTACGATCTTTTATATTTACTCTGCATTATCTTTATATCAATTACATTGTTACGTTTATTTACTAGCCGGCCTAAGTTCCGTCACCTGTATCTGGCCCTATGTCTCATTCTAGTGGTACGTTGGGTTCTAATGGATAAGGGGTTTGTAGAAGGTATGTGTAAATGTATGTGTACGCGGAAAATGTGGTTGCTTTAAATTCGGCCCCTCCGTACCCAAAGGCTCATCGGTGACTGATCCCATCTTCCTTCTCCCGACACGAGTTCCGGATACGTTGACCTGAGCCTGGATGCGCCTTTTCATGTTGGGCCTCTTCTGTGCAAAGTACCGCACCATCCCTCGCGTCAGTGTCTGGCGTCCGGGCTCAGAGCCAGTTTGCCCCCCGAATTCCAACTCCTCCAGGTTAAACTAAGTTAAACTACGGTATATATACTGAAGCTACTGTAAAGATGGTCCCGGGCCACCTGTCAAGTCAAAAATATGCGAGTGGGGAAGGGGAGTTTCCTAGGCTCCCCAACCCTCGCCTGTGAGCAACTGCAGCCCATTGGCCATTCGCGACACTACAGTGACTGCAACCACCCTCCCAGGTAGTACTTATTATAATCTGATATGCATCAATACGTTCAATCCATTCCAGACGAGGGAAGACATCCGCACGGGTGTTGTGCCACCCGTGAAGAGCCCCCTCATACACTACGTACGAATAGATACATACTAATAAAATATAATATACATACATATACTTACATATACAATACATAAATAAATACTTGTAATGGTTGGTTGCCATGTGGTTTCACGAGGCCATGACCCCTCGTATTAGTAGATGGAAAGGTGGATCTGGACAGTAGGGATATGCCTAGCCCCTGGCCAGGGATGTCGGTGTATTTTCTCCAAATGGTGTACAGCTAGAATCCTGCCATCGATGATGATGGGATCTGCCTAATTATCTCCGACTGATGTGTAACTGGAACCCTGCCATCACTGATGAAGATGATGTTGTCACTATCGAAACGTCACCTGATGATATTTAGCTGAACCGCCGCTAGTGATGATGATGATGATGATGATACTATCGTAACGTTTCCTGACGATATATATATATCGGAGACACCGCTAATGATGATGATGTTACTATCGGAACGCCTCCTGACTATATATGACTGGGACACCGCTAATGATGATGATGTTGATGATACTATCGAAACGCCTCCTGACGATATATAGCTGAACCACCGCTAGTGATGATGATGATGATGATGATACTATCGTAACGTCTCCTGACTATATATAGCCGAAACACCGCTAATGATGATGATGATACTATCGTAACGACTCCTGACGATATACAGCTGAAACACCGCTAATGATGATGATGATGATGATGATGCTATCGAAACGCCCCCTGACTATATATATAACTGGGACACTGCTAATGATGATGATGATGATGATACTATTGAAACACCTCCTGACGATATACGACTGGGACACTGCTATGATGATGATGTTGATGATACTACCGAAACGTCTCCTGACGATATATAACTGGGACACCGCTAATGATGATGTTGATGATGATACTATCGAAACGCCTCCTGACTATATGTAACTGGGACACTGCTAATGATGATGTTGATGATGATACTATCGAAACGCCTCCTGATGATATAAAGCTGAACCACCGCTAGTGATGACGATGATGATGATGATACTATCGTAACGCCTCCCGACGATATATATATCTGGAACACCGCTAGTGATGATGATGATACTATCAGAACGCCTCCTGACTATATGTGACTGGAACACCGCTAATGAAGATGATGATGATGATACTATTGAAACGTCTCCTGACGATATACAACTGGGACGCGGCATATGAATAGACAAATAAATACCTAATTAATTAATGAATCATCAATTAAATAAATAAATAGAGATGAATAATTAAGTTCGGCGTCGAGCACACGGGCCGATGATGATGCTATCGAAACGCCGCCTGACTATATGTAACTGGGACGCGGCATATGAATAGACAAATAAATACCTAATTAATTAATGGATCATCAATTAAATAAATAAATAGAAATTAATAGTTAAGTTCGGCGTCGAGCACACGGGCCGATGATGATGCTATCGAAACGCCGCCTGACTATATATAACTGGGACGCGGCATATGAATAGACAAATAGATACCTAATTATTTAATGAATCATCAATTAAATAAATAAATAGAGATGAATAATTAAGTTCGGCGTCGAGCACACGGGCCGATGATTATGCTATCGAAACGCCGCCTGACTATATATAACTGGGACGCGGCATATGAATAGACAA